>JAQZBX010045491.1:0-21029 GCA_029593785.1 Cabassous unicinctus | reverse complement strand
TTGGAGTCCCTTATAAGGTTTTTGCTGCTGTTGTTTTTTTTTTTAATTTCTCCCCACCCCCTTGTTTGCACTTGCTGTGTCTGTTCATCTTTCTTGTTTCTTTTAGGAGGCAACAGGAACCGAATCCGGGACCTCTGATGTGGAAGGGAGGCACCTAATAGCTTGAGCCACCTCCATTCCCCATTTTGTTGTGTTTCTCATGTTTTCTCTTCTTGTGCCTCTTGTTGCGTCATCATGTTGCGTTAACTTGCCGCGTCTGCCTGTCGCATTAGCTTGCTGTCTTGCTCATCTTTAGGAGGCACTGGGAACCTCCGCTCCCTGCTTTTGTTGTGTCTCTCATTATGTTTTTTTTCCTTGTGTTCCTTGTTATGTCAGTTTGCCGCACCTGCCAGCTCGCTGTCTTCTTTAAAGAAGGCACCGGGAATCGAATCAGGGACCTCCCATATGGTAGGCAGGAGCTCAAACACTTGAGCCACATCCACTTCCCAGGTTTTTTTTCATAGTTCCTTGGAGGGGGCATCTAATTTATGGTTTGCATTTGACAGATGCATTTCTGAGTTCCTTGTTCTCTGAGTTCACCGAAAACTCAGTTTCTTCCACTTTGTCAGTGTTGGAGATCATGGAGGAAGGAAAATATACGCGCGGCCGAGCTGAAGCGAATCCGGGGGCCGGGGCGCCCTCGGCGGTCCGGGCGGTCCCGGCGGGCGGGCGGCGGCAGCAGGGCCAGGCCTCCTCCTGTAGATCTTGATATTAGCTTTCACACCTCTCTTTTTAACCTGCCTCAAGTAATCATTCATGAAGTGCTATTGATTCTAACTCCTTAAAATCTCAAACCATTTCCTTTTCACCACTCCTACTTTCACTGTCAGGCCTTCATCACCTCTTACCTGGACAACCTCTTATCTATCACCAGAGCTATCAGCAAACTACAACCTGTAGGCCAGCCACCTGATTTTGTAAATGAAGTTTTATTGGAGTTCAGCCGTACCCATTCATGTATGTATTGTTTATGGCTGTTTTTAGGCTACAGTGACAGAGATGAATAGTTGTGGCTGAGACTGTGTAGCCCAGAAGCCTAAAATATTTCCTGTCTGCCCTTTAAGAAAAAGTTTCCAGCCCCTTCTCTAGATATAACTATGTTAGTCCATGGCTTCTACAAAATAAAGTTCAAACTCTTTATTCGAGGTCTGTTGTAATTGAACCAACACCTCCCTTTTCAACTTTATCTTACCACTTGTACCACACACTTTTCATTCTTTAGGACCAGCTCCTTTATCATCTCTCCTATAAAGTCTTCCCCTTCCTGGTGTTCTCTTCCTTTTCTTTCCCTCACCAACTCCATGCCCCACCAGATCTTCCCCTATCTTTTTCCCCAGGTTCCCATTAAAGCACTTATTACATTATTTTTATTAATGGTTATATTATGTCATATATAAATGGCTGTCTATATATGCATATATCTTTGTGTGTATATATATATACACACACACACATTTGTTATATATCTGCCTGCCCGGTTAAAGAGTGAGTTCCTTGAGGACAGGGATGATGTTTTCTTCTTCGTAGTCATCTCAATTCTTAGAATAGTGCCTAAAAATAAGAGGTTTAGTGTCACTTATGGATACACTCATTAATAAAATTTTAACACCTAAGGAGCAGATTATCTCCTTTAATATTAGTAATTCCTGAATCACCTAGGATGTGGCAGTATCTATTCAAATACATGTGCTGATAGTTTTGATTAATACAGTAGGGTTAATTGGGCTGATTGTGTTGCCAGTGAGTTTAAATGGTCATTTTAAGTCGTTAGTAGCCAATGTTTTAGAACAGGGTTTCTTAACCTTTTTTTATTCCATAGACCCCTTTGCCAGACAGGTGAAAACTACAGACCCCTTACTGAGTCCGCACTATACTGTGTATTATTTAATAAATATATCACACCCGCACCAACACATCCCCGCAAGAATAATGTTTTTTTTTTATTTCAATTCAAGCTCACGGACTCTTTGTTAAGAACCCCTGTTTTAGAAAGATTGTGAACCTAGTTTTTACATCTTTGGAAACAACTTAGTAGATTTGTTTTATTTGTAAGTCCATAAAAAAATAAAAAAGAAATATGAGAACTGAGAACAGCTCTTCCAGATATGTAACAGATCTATTTTGATATATTTCCTTGGGGAAAGTGTAACTTTCTACCTTTATTGGTTTCTGTTTAAATGACTTAACCCTTTTCCAGCTCTTTACATCAGAGCCCTCCATTCTTAATTCAACTCCACTCTTCTCTTGTTCTGTTTCTTTTTGCATGTTGGTATGCTTACTGTACACTTCTCAAACTGGTGGGATGAGATGGCCCATATTTAATTGTCTAATGTCTGAAACAGGTGTGCTTTGTCTTCACAACTTCCCCAAGTCACCGTTTAGTCATTTGTCAGCTTCCTCTGATAGCCTGTCAATGCCTCCTTGTTTTCCCAGACTTTCCCAGGGGCAACTACCTATACTTACCCTCCAACCGTCCCCTGGACCTTCCCAGAGCAAGCATGATTTGGAAAGCAGTCTGGGGACTGGTAACCCTTCATTGCTCTTTAAGTCACATTCTATGGGCAGCTGCAAGCTTCAACTGTGCTTCCCTTAGCCTTATTCACCCTGTGACTGAAATGAGCTGGTAGTCTCTAGGATATTTTCTGAGTGCTCAGGTGCTGGGGGAGGCACAAAAGAAATTTGAAGGACACAGAAGATAACTGCTGACCTGGGTCCTTAAGAGAAAGTAAGAGTTATTCAAGGCTCACGGGGAAAGGTTTGAAGAAGCAGGCTGTGCACACCCACAGGTATGAAGCAGCGTGGTATGGAGGGGAATCACTGTTCAGATGACAAGAGCACAGGGTGTAGGAGAAGGACCAAAGATACATACGCGGTTTTCTTTAGATTCTTGGCATGTATTATAAGCATATGTGGGAAATTAAAGATAAGGAAATCATCTCAGGAGGTCCCAGAGAAAACCAGAAGGCCTTTTATAATTCTTGTCCTCTCAGAAGCAGTCAACCTTGGCAACCTACATTGTGTTGATTCACTACTGTTTTTGTATCCAGCAATTCACTGAAGCCCTTTAGGGGATACTCTCTTTGGACATCTCACATCCAGTCTTCACAAGAGAGTTCGGCCAGTGTCCGTGCAACAGAAGGCATCCCTTTTGGGCAGCTTTCTTGTGCCTGGCTGCCTCTGGATCAGGATACATCTGGCTTCATTCAGCTGAAGCTGACAATGGGGTCCAGGGACTCCAAATATGGGGGCTGGAGGCTCAGCAGCTACTGAAGCTGCTGAAAAGAGATGTGGTGGGCTCCTTTTTTACCTGTACAACATGGAGGAAAAATGAGAAAATGTGAGAGAGGAGAGGTTGGTAGGGACCAGATCATGGACAGCTTTCTGTCACGTTTGGAAGTCTAGATTTATTCTCTTAGCTACTGAGAGCTACTGAAGCAGCACAATTATTCGCTGGAAGGAAGATAATATTGGCAACAGCACAAGCTGAATGGAGGTGGGAGAAGAGATTACTGGTGGGTTAAGTTAGGAAAGTTTTGCAACAATAATCGAAGCCAGGAGATTGTATGAGATCATCAAAGGTAATTGGAAAAAAAAAAAAAAAAAACTCAGGGCTCATGAATCATGGGACACCTGCACTTGAGGCAAGAGAAAAGGGCTAGGGACCTGGACCTTTTTATTACAACAATATTTTATCATAGTACTAAAACTTTGTCTGTTACTTTAGCCCTTTATGTTTAGTTAGTCTTAAGGCAAATGAAAAAAAATTACTGTTACGAATTTGATTGCTATTGTGATAAAAGCCTTTTGGATGGTAGTGAGATGGATTAAGAGCATAAATGTGTGTCTACTTTATTCAGCTTAGTGAATGAGTAGATTATTACAATGTTAGAGGAAAATTTTATTATACTCTTTTACCTTTGCTTGATCTAAAAGGGCCATATTGATCATTCAGGGAAAAAAAGAGACTTGCAGAGTAGCAAGTATACTATTAAATACACTACTTATATGCTTAAATCTATAGGTTGCCATTTCCACTTATGTATTCAGAAAATCACCTCTTTACTCATTTCCAGAAGAAATCCAACCACACCAAACATGTAATGAGTTCAGCAGCCTTTACTAAAGATTTGTGAGGCCAAGTAGGGGTGGGAAGCAGTGTCATATCACACAGCCCACAGCAGCTACTTCTGCCCTCTCCAATCCCTCCTCTACTCTCTGGCTTCTTTGCCCCTCCTGAATTCTGCCTGTACTTCAAAATTTTCAGCCCTTTATTACCCATTTTTTGTTTTCTGAGCATGCCTTTCTAAAGATGCTTATAGTACCATCCCAAGGCACTTACCAGTCAACTTCCCTGGCAAACAAAGACATGTCTCCCCTACATCTCTGAATCAGATTCAACAAAATATCCTTAAACATTTTTATACCAATAGCATATAGCCAACTGTAGGAAGATGGGAAAGAAACCCAAAATACAGGAAAGCAAAAAGTTAAATGCAAACCTCTGATAATCCATCCCTTAGAGGAAGTCACTATTCATTAATCTGCTGTCTATTCTGAACATTTTTCTTCTATATAATTAATTCAAAAAAATATTTTCTCCAATTGCCTGAAGCCAACCCCGTTTGAGAGGAGGTTGTTTGGGGTCTTGTGTCAATCAGTCCCTGCCCCCTTGACTTTCAGAGGCCGCATACACTCTCCTGTTATACGATGAGCTGCTGGAATGGTCTGATCGGCCCCTCAGGGAGTTTCTGGTCTACCCCATGCAAACTGAATGGCAGCGCAAGGAGCACCTGCACCTCACCATCATCCAGAACTTTGACAGAGGCAAAGTAAGTGGCCCGGCCTGGCCCGTGGCTCTCTCTTCTGAGGTGATTGTATTGATGTCACTTTTCCTTTTATTTCTAATTCATTGATGCCCGCTTCCTTGAGCAGGGGTCCTCAAATTTTAATGTGTATTAAATCACCCGGGAGCTTGTAAAATGCAGATTTCCAGGCCCTTCCCCCAGAGTTCTGATTATGTAGGTCTGGCATGGAGCCAGGGAATCTGTGATTTTAAAGAGGATTCCAGGAGGTTCTTATGTAGTTGAGCCTTGGACCATAGTTTGGGAAACAATGATCTAGAGGTTTTGACACCCAGGTATTTTATTTTCTGAAAAATCATCACTACCCACCCTATTCCCCAAATTTGGCATGTATTCTGCCCTGTTCCATTTTTTAAGGTAAAATAAATGAAACTGAATTTGATTAAAGAATTTCATGACATCCCATTAAATGGTTTGAGATGCAAAGGGTGTTGAAAAATCTCACTGACTTAATAAAGCCTTCTAGCATACTGCCTTGCCCCTCCTCCTCTCCCTCTGCAAAGGCTTACTGTGGTCTTTGGGGAAAAAAATTGTGAATCTGACTACAGCTGTTTATTTGATTTGAACATTTGGATGCCTTGGTGTATGTGTCTTAGATTTAAATATATCTTCCAAATTGCCAGGGTTAAACAGTGGCTGTCATTTTTTTTTTTTTTTTTTTTTTTTTTTTACAAAACATAATTGGGTACACCTGAAAATTTGATGCACAGAAATTACTTTCATATCCTCTTTTATTATTTATCTAACTACATTGACATATTATTATGTTAATAGCAAAAGAAATACCTTCGTGCCCTTCTGGTGTAAAGTTTCCAACTATAGGATAAACTGTTACAAAAATCTCTGGCTGCATATATTGGTCCATTCCCAGGAGTTTTTGCTAGATCAGTATTTGGCAACCTATGGCACATGGGCCAAATCTGGCTCTCCACCTATTTTTGTACAGCCCACAGGCTAAGAATTTTTTCTATATTTTAAAATAGTAGAAAGAAATCAAAAGAAAAATAACATTTTGTGACATGAAAATTATGTGAAATTCACATTTCAGTGTCCATAGCTAGAGTATTATTGGAACCCAGCCATACTCATTCATGTCTGTGGCTGTGTTCACCCTACAATGGCAGAGTTGAGTGGTTATGACAAAGACTATGTGGTCTACCAAACCTAAAATATTTACTGTCTGGCCCTTCACAGAAAAAGTTTGCCAACCCCTATACTAGATCAAAAAATCTTTGCATTTCTGCTGAGTTAAACCCTCACAATTTCCAAGTGCAATTTAGCGGGCAAGGAATCAAAGATGCTGGTTGAGGATAATTGAGACTTAAGGGTGGGTGGTAGCTCCCCCTCAGCACTGAGGGTCTGTTCATATTCATGTACTTGGCCACTGTGGCACTGTAGTTAGTTCGAGAAGATAATTCAGAAATGACACCAAAGAATATTGCTTCTGCACTGTATGACTGATATGGTGGATTATCATGTCCAACTTTCAAAAGATTTTTAAAACTTTACATACTACATGGTGTTTTCATGCTTACAATCGGGCTGATTACAGATTTGGTGTGAAGTTTAAGGAATAAGGCTTGGTGATTTGAAAGCATCACATCAGGACCTCTGGGTGGAAGCTAAATGTGGTATCATTACATCTCTATCCTTCATTCACCCGCAGTGTTGGGAGAATGGCATTATCTTGTGCCGGAAGATTGCTGAGCAGTATGAGAGTTACTACGACTACCGAAACCTGAGCAAGATGAGGGTAACGTGTCTGGACGCACCCTCATTGGGCTGTGGCATTCCTTTATTGACTGGCTTTCCATTGGGGTTCTATGAAATTCACTTTATGGTCATCTTGATAAGTCTTACAGAAACCTTTTCTTAAGATAAATGTTTCTTTTCTCCGAAGCATATTCTGCTGTTTATAAAGAGAAATAGCAAATTGATCCGTGTGATGCTTTTGATTAATATACAAAAAGTGAGCCCTTGATCTATTCTAAAACACATCGATAATACACAGTCTAATCCAGGATTAATACTTTTAGTTTATTGTGGAAATTTGCCACGTTGTTTGCAGAGCCTCCCACTTGTACACAAATCTCTGTAACAGTATATTATAAATATTATGCTAATCTGCAAAGCAAAGTAGTATAAATGGCTAACTGATCCATTTGTTTTCTTGTTTCATTTTTTTTTAATTAGAAAAGTTGTTAGCTTACAAAACAATCATGCATAATGTACAGAATTCCCATACATCGCCCCAACATCTTACATTTTTGTGGAACATTTGTTACATATTATGAAAGAACATGTAGCTAATCCATTTTTAAATAATTTGGGGCCAAATACTATGAGTGTTGACTCTCTTTAGCTTCAGAAATATGTCTTTATTCATTAAACCTAAACCAAAGTCTTAGTATCTAAGAGCTCAAGGAATTTTAATTTTTTGTGTCCATGTCCCTGAAACAAATGTTTTATATCTTGTTTGCTTTCGGATTCAAACAAGTCCCCCCTGCTCTCCAAGTCCTTATTCTTTGGAGTCATGAACATTTTGTGTCATCTTATAATACACAAGTTCTTTATGATTACTTAAGCTATTTAGGGTTTCTAGAATAGGATCATCAGCTTTTCTATATTTAAAAAAAATGATGTTGACTTTTGATATGACTTTTTAATTTTGAGATAGCAATTTAAGAGATTATACCCTAAACCTTCAACAGCTCATAAAATCCCTTACACCAAAAATAGCTTATTCAACTGGCCCTGAGCTTTTGACGAAGTATTTCATGTCAGTAGTTCAATATTTCTGCTGACATGAAAATCAAAGAGAAAAACCTTGTTTTAACCTCAGTCCATCATGCTGGCTTTGGCAGGCACTGCAGTTTTATATGAAAACGTTACTCTGCTTCTCTTGGAATCATGGGTAAAGTGTTTACCCATGGAGAGCCCTTGGGTGCCATAGTCACTAAGAATTTTATAAACCCAAAGCATTACACTTCATGCCAACTGCTCTTTCAGGTGCTTTTACTGGGGGCGGGGGGAAAAAGGGAAGAATCTTCAAACGAAATATTAGTCTTTCTGTAGAAACCCTGGGGATGATGATATGATGAATGGGAAACTTATGGGCCTCATAGTTTCAACATGTCAAAGACATACTTAAGAGCTTTCAGCACAGACAGCACTTTGCACTATGGGCCTCCTTTGGATTTGTTGGACTGTTTATCCCTCTCCAACCTTAGCAAGGTTCTACCTTCCAAATGTTCTGAATTTACATGTGCAAGGTGGAAGCAAATCCGTAGGTGAGTACACCTGGCACCAGAATTCTCCAGGAAGATTTTGTTTCTAGTAGTTGATGTTAATTTTTATTTAATTGTAGGAAAAAATTTCCTGGATGTACTCCGTATGCATAGAAATAATGTTCTCTTATGCATAGAAATAGTGTTCTCTGATGATAGCCCTTCAATGGGTCAGCAAACTCCAGCCTGTGGGCCTGGCAGCATTCAGTAGTTGTACAGATACTATATGGCCTGCAAAGCCTAAAATATTTGCTCTCCGCCATTTATAGAATAAGTGTGTTTAAAGCATAAAAGGAGACAAACTTGCAGACTAAATTAAAATGAAATTATCACTTATATAGAAAAAACATCCTCTTCTAGAAAGCAATAGAGCTAAATAATGAGATAAAATGTTTAGAACTTCTCCTGTGCTTTCCTAGATGATGGAAGCCTCTTTATATGACAAAATTATGGACCAGCAACGTCTTGAACCAGAGTTCTTCAGAGTTGGGTTTTATGGGAAAAAATTTCCATTTTTCTTAAGAGTAAGTAATATGCTATTTAATTAAGATAGTGTATCTTTTTAAGACATGTAATAACATTACGGGACTTTATTTTAATCTTTTAGTTTGCAAATGCCATACTGATCTAGAATACCTTGTTTTGAATAATTTCCTAAGATATCAACCTTTTCCCTTCTAAGTATACTGTGGGTTTTTTATGAACAGTCTTTGACACATAGTTGTTTCCTTCACCTGATATTCACTATTCTATTGAGTCTGTGGTTTCCATTTAAGCTAGCATTAGAGGAAAATGGGGTCCTGCAGGGGGCAGGAAGATGCTGACTGTGGAAAACATTGCAGTTTCACATCACATGGAAACCCTGCCTCCAGAATCACGTGAAGAGTGTTGCTTGGCGTATTTGATTATTTTGTGAAAAGGTAAATGTCACCCAGCAAGGAGATCCAATGTATTGCTCCTATAAACTACTTCTGCAAAGGAAAATTTTCAGGTCATTCTCAACACTTATTAGATAATAAAATATTGGACTCCATTCTCCCCATTTTTCACATTGGTGCCAAGTAGTATCTTATATGCATGAATAGTTTTGAATACTTTGGTGTGTAACATCTTCCTTATATACAAACCTTGGTAGAAAGAGGAAATGTACCTCCCCAAGCAATAATTACTCCTCCCCCAGGGTAATTTGTAAAATTCAGTCAATTCGTTATAACTTTAAATCTCAACGTACAAATATTTTGGTATTTTTGTTACCCAAAATTTTTCTTTGAGTGTGTCAACACATATAAATAGATATAGGAGGGTGTCCTTGAGAGAGAAAAGAGAGGAGAAAGATTTGATTTCAAAAGTCAAATTTGTTTAATAGCCATTAACTTACCTGCCTTTCAGAATAAAGGTTGGAATTGACATACAAACATATATCCCAAAATATGGATATGTATTGCTATCTTCATTAACATTAATAAACTGATGTAATATATAAAAACACTTTAATAACATAAATTAGTATATGTCCCTAGATATCCAAGCACCATAGGCAAAAGTTCATTTTAGTGTCACATGGATCAAACACTCAAATGATAGGCTGTTATTTTCTTTAATTGATTGAAATGACCAAGTATTTGGGTGCCACACAGATATAATGTTAAATCTCCTTGTGGCTCTAAAAGAGAATCCACAGAGTGTCGTGCCTGGCCACAAAGCTGATCCAGCAGCTGATCCTTCCTGAAAACAGGAAAGCCTGATTCTAGATCAAAATCAGTGGCAAGTTCAGAACATGTAGATGAATTTAAGACTAAGTGTGGAAAGTGGACATGCTAGGATGGGGCCAGTCGCAGCAGCCCCCTGAGGGCATGAAGCAGGTGCCGAGGGGCGAGCATTCTAGAGTTATTAGCAGCACACAGGGCTGGAGACCCCACAGGATGGGCCAGACCTGACTCTGTGTTGTAGGCCCCCTTTTTCGGGCACAAAATCATACAACATAAAAAATTATGTTTTCTTCCACATCATACTCAGAGCTGGTTGATCATTATGCACAGAAGGTACAGTGCTTAGGGACCATAAATTTTTGGGTCCATGACACTGTTTTAATTTCTTTTAAAAATCAGAAGGGAAAAAAATGAACTTTTAGGTTGAATAAAGTGTTATATAATACATATAATATTGCATGTTATGTAATTATGTATTATATAACATTGATATCGACATATTCATCTTTATACCAGATTAGTTCTACAATATAATTTTTAATATTTTTTTGTGGAGGCTGGGACCCACAAAGGCAAAATTATCTAGGGCCAACAAAACTCAGGATGCAGCCCTGATCAAGCCCTGAGTTTCCCTAGCAAGTGTACTGTGAGGTACCCAACATATCTACCTAATAAGTGCAGTTAATATTAATTAAAAGTGTAAAGTTAAAAAAAAAAATCAGAAGTAGCTTAAGACTCCAAATTTTAAAGGGAGTTTAGCAAATTAGAAAACTACATAAGCTAATAGAATAAAATTTCTTATGTTAATTAGAATAAATCTGTCTATATCATCTTTTTAAAACACCTTTCCTGAATATAAATGGCATATCCTTCCAAATGAAAGACACGGCTCACCCTCTATTGGTTTGCAAAGGACACTGCACTCTTGAGAATCATGAGGCTAGACCTATTATTAGGAAATCAAATTCCAAACTGTTTTTGTACTTAAAAACAAATACCAACTTAAAAAGAAGCTTTCTTTCATTGATCAATTTCAAAATAATTTGTAAGTCTCAAATAAATTGATACATATATATAATTTTATGATCTAAGCCATTTTTTACTCTCATGGAAAATGGGTTATTAAAAAGTATTGATAGATTTGACCCAGCATTTCTACTCCTAGATATATACCTAAGAGAATTGGAAACATATGTTCACACACACAAAAACCTGTACACAAATGTTCACAGCAGAGTTATTCATAATAACCAAAAAGTGCATACAACCCAAATAAATGTCCATCAATTTATGACTGGACTAACAAAATGTGGTATACCCTTACAATGGAATCTTATTTGGCAATAGAAAGGAGTGAAGTGGGGAGTGGCTGTGGCTCAAGAGGTTGAACGCCCACCTCCCACATGGGAGGTCTAGGGTTCACTTCCCAGTACCTACTAAAGCAAATGAGTAGACAACCAGCAAAAAAGCAAAGAGCAAACAACAAGCAAAACAACAAACAAAACAGTCAAGGAAGCCAACTCAGGGGAGCTGATGTGGCTCAGTGGTTGAGCACCAGCCTCCTACATACAAGGTCCTGGGTTCAATCCCCGGTCCCAGTACCTCAGGAAAAAAAAAAAAAAAGGCATGAAGTACTGAAACATGCTGAAACATGGATGAACCTTGAAAACCTTGTGCTAAGTGAAGAAGACATATGCAACAGACCAAATAATGTACGACTCCATTAATATGAAAATGTCCAGAATAGGCAAATCCATAGAAATGGGAGTAGATTAGTGGTTGCCAGAGGCTGGGGGAGGAAAGAATGGGGACTGACTGCTAATGGGCACAGGGTTTCCTTTTGAGGTGATGAAAATGTTCAGAAATGCGATAGTGGTAGTGGTTGCACAGCTCTGTGAATGTACTAAAAGCCACAGAAACAAACTGTTGTTACATATAAGCACTGTTTTAAAATGTTTCTGTTATTAGGACCTCCCGATATTCATTTAGGAACTCCTGTAATATGCTGGAAGAGATGTATTATCTTTTATTTTATTAAGCAAAGCTATTATCTTTTGAGTAGAATAAAACATTAAAGCTTTAAAAGGTATAACTTTTATCTAGAAAGATTTAAACATAGAAATGTTTGGGGTCCTGATTTCTAAGTAAAGTCTGCCTTAACTTGTTTTTTTCAAAAGATCATGATTTGTGGGGAGTTGTGGCAGGTTCTCAGAGCCTGATCCCCTCACTTCCCCCACCCCCAGTTTCCTCTACTTACTTGCCTTCAGCTGCTTTTTCTCAGCTGCAGCCCTGAGCCCCTTGCCCACAAGTTGCTTCTAACTCCCTCCTTTAGGCCCAGAGTTCTTCCTTAGGGCCTCTTATGTGCTAATAGAACCTCCTAGAGCTGAGAAACACAGAACTCTGGAGCCTTAGCTCCCTGACCTCTAATCATTCTCCTTTTCCTTAAGGCCTTCAGGGCCTGAAATCCCGGTGTTCCTTGGTCTTAAAATCTCTAGTAGTTTATCCTGGACTACTCAGGCTGTGTTCAGAGTAGACAGAGCTCAGGCCTTGGAATCAGACCCGAGCAGACTCTAGTACACAGAAGCATTTACCTTGGACAAGGTACTTAATGACTTTGAACCTCTAGTCCCCAGTTATAAAATGGAGCAGAGGGAGAGGGGTGACAACCTCTCAGGTGCGTGAGGAGTAAATTAGATATGTGAAAAACGCCTAGTCAGTGACTATGCTCAACAAGTGTAATTTCATTATCATTAAACTGTCAGAAAGATTTCCCTCATATCTAATCCAATCTGGTACTTTCTGGAAATCTGCCCATTGTTCCAGGTTTCTAGCCTACCTCAAGGATAACCTTCACCTTTCTTACCTGAATGAGAGCAAGCCCTGACCTTCTGAAAACTTATAGATATTTTTAAATAAAAGAAAAATGTAAAAAAGGTGGCCAACACTTAACAAAGCCCTAAAAAGCCTCAATCTTAGCCTTGGCCAATTAACAGGATTCCTGGCTGCGAGATTATGGCAGAGAAACTTCCTGTGCCAGCCCTTCTGAAAGCTGGAACACAGAAGGGCCCAGTCTTCTCGTGGTGTGGGCGCCAGTCACTGAAAGTGTTAAGGCTGATCTCTGTAGCCTTTTGAAAGAATGCAATAACATGCATTTTCAAAGATTGCATTAACTTCCTTTTCCTCTGAACTGTGAATATATCCACATAAGGTCGATATCCAATTTATAAAAATAATCTTTAACACATGTGCTCGTTAACATTTAGAGGGAACACGATTGCTTTGTTTTTATACTTTGGTGCTTTAAGAATCAGATACTTCTTTGTACCTCCTGCCAGTGAACTTGGAAAGGGTTATGCTACTGAATCATTTTAAAACAGTAGAGAGCAAAGTGCCTGATCTTCACCCTGCATCCTTAATATTTGGGCAAAGTTTTCACACTGTTACAGTGTAATATTTTTTGTTATAGTGTACCGATGTGGGGCATGAGGTCAATTACTGTGGGTGTCATATTTTTTGTTTCCTATGGAATACTTTGATTAATATTATTAATTACTAATTAATCGATACATAAAATCATTTATATAGGCATAATTTCTTTTTTGGTCTCACCTCCAGAACAAAGAGTTTGTGTGTCGAGGGCATGACTACGAGAGGCTGGAGGCCTTCCAACAGCGGATGCTGAATGAGTTCCCGCACGCTGTCGCCATGCAGCATGCCAACCAGCCCGATGAGACTATCTTCCAGGCAGAAGCTCAGTGTATCCACATCTGCAGGAGGGCTGGATTCCAGTTAGATCACACTGGCCATTGGCTGCAGAGCATTTTTGCTCAAGGTCGATCAGCCACTGGTCCCTTTATAAAAACCATGTTCTTACTATGCCTCTTTCTCATCATCTTAATTTTAGTTTAACTCCTTCTGAACAGAATTTAATTGTTCTGTGTTGTTTTTAATCACAATGTTGGTTGAAAAGAAATCTGCTGATGAATTTTTTTCCTTTTAATTGTTCTATATATATATCAACCCTTCTTTTAAAGCTCTTTTAGTTATTTCCCTTAGAATAATTTTCCTTTGTCATACCCTGATGAAACAATTTCAGTTCAAGGAAATGGTAGCATTATGTTTACTGGTGCACATCATTCATCCCTTTTCACTCTGACGTTTTAGTTCTGGAATGAGGAGTGCAAGAGAAAGAAGTGTTCCAGTATCTTTTGTGGGCATCCTGGACAGTCTTTAATAATTGCCTTATAATTGCCACTCCCATTGTCTAAACAGGAAGTTACTCAACTGAAATTATTTAAGAATTAGGAAAAAATGAAATTCACCCCACACTCCTTTTTTAATTCCTCTGCCTCCTCCTGGAAACTGATGGTCTTAAAGAAGACCTGAAATTCCCATTGATAATTATGGATACCATTTCAAAACAGAAACCAAAATGCAAGAGAAGCAAGAAATTACTAAGGAAAAATATTTTGCTCTCCTCCTTTGAATGAGAAAAGAGGAAATATGTAAATATGATACCCTTTTAACATATTTTTAAAAATATCAACTATAAACAGTCTGCTTATCAGTTCAAGATTTGCAACAGTTGCTACTGCAAATATTGGGAAGCTGGGGCATGGAAGGTCATGAACATAAATGTAAGTGATTGTCAGTTTTTGTCTTGTTTCTTTCTTTGGTGGTGGTTGCATGGGTATTTGTACATTTTTAAAAACAAACAATTAAATAAAAATGGACCATGCAAGAACTAAAGATAAGAGTATCCCATGACCAAGGATTAGGATTACTTTAATTGAGAGTACCTGGGAGCCAAGCGATTCCCAGCACACCACCACAAAATTAGTGATATGTAAATTCACAGGTCATATAAATTTCAGTCTCTGACATTGTCAGAATCATCTAGTCCAAGGCCTGTAGTTTAAGAAAGGATTTGCTATGAACTGTGCTCTTGGCAAATTCGTGGCAGTTTTTTAAATTATTTTGACCTGAATGGGAATGCCACGATGTTACTCATCCTCTTTGCTCTACCACAGCTCAGCTCCGGCCAGACTTGCATGGAGCTTGCCAAGTCGGGTTCCCTCCTTGACTCTTTAATCCTAGATTTGCAGATATATGCTGTGACTCCCATTCCAGAGAGCCAGGAGGTTCTGCAGAGAGAGGGCGTTCCGGACAACATCAAAAGTTTCTATAAAGTGAATCATATCTGGAAATTCCGCTATGACAGACCATTTCATAAAGGAACTAAAGATAAGGAGAATGAATTCAAGGTACCATGCAGTTCTTATTACCTAGTGTTTCCTCAGATAAACTATAAGCTCTTTGAGAGCAAGACCCTTAGTAAATATTTAATCAGAATAACAATGTGATAGAAGCAGAAGGGATGGTAGAAACCATTTAGTCCAATGGTTCTAAAACTCTATTGTATATTAGAGTGAAATGGGGGTACTTTCTAATCAAGCAAATTTGGGGGTCCCAGCCCAGGAATTCTGACTCAGTAATCTGGGAGGATGTCCCACTGGTCTTCAGATGAGCCTTTAAGAACTGTTGATTGAGCCCAGTCCTCTTATTCATTCATTTTGAACTACTGTAGGAACCTCAGGATATTAATTCTCAGACATCATGGGGTGCAATGAATAAAGAATACTTAATGAATAGGGACGAGAATGGTTCCTGAGACAGAACAGTGTGTTGGGTGGATTGCTGGTCTGGTGGGAAAGTTCTGTGCTTTTACTGGTTTTTCTAGTTAGAACAATGTGTAATTAGAACTGAGAGGACCTAGTGTAAAGACAAATCTTGGCTCTATCACATGTTAAGTTTTCTGTTCTGAGTAGTTACAATAGACCTTGCTAATTCAGCAAGAAAAGGATGAGATTTCTTACCCCACTTCCCCCTGGAGGAGAGTCAAGATTGTTCAGCAGATAAATTATTATCTGTCCTTTCCTTGACAGTAATGACATAGTAAGACCAAATAGATCCCAGTTAGTGAGTGTTTCCCCCTTAAACAAAGAAGGCAAAACAAACTGATTATTGTAGGTTAATTGGCTTAGCTTCTTTCACCACAGATATTTTCTGCTTACACTGGGAAACATTCTCTTAACCCTATCAGTAATGATTGTATAATGTATAACTCACCTTGTACCTAAGTGTCAGCTCCCAGTGCTCCCAGGATTAACTACGGAAATTATTTGTTTCAAAGTGATCAGAAGGGGAAGTTGTGATCGTTTTGTAAAGTTATGATGGGGTTGAGTAAAGAGTTGTCCTTGTGCAAGGTTTGATGTGTTAAATAACAAAGTGAGGATAGGATTGGAAACCACTATTGGGATGTTATTGAAAAGATCTATGATCATTTTCCAGCCCTTTCTAGATACTTATTTGTTTCTTTTTGCCCTCCAAAACCAATGAAAGATCTAGTTAGTTCATAATCTAGTTGTCCTCGCAGTTGCTTCCAGTGAATAAGAAGTCAGAGATGCCCCGGATTCAGGTACCTGGCTCGCTCTCATGTCACACTCTGAAAACCAGCACCAGAACCCACATCTGACCCCTTCTCCATTGCTACTTCCACTGCACCACATTTTCTCCTGGCCATCACTAAATATTTATCAATGGTACTGAGCTCTCACTTAATAGAAAAATAAACCTGGCCTCCTTATTCCTGTGCTTCCAGACTTCAGATGCTTGCCTTTTCTGGTAGAGCCAGCCAGGGTCCTCAGAATCTGGTTCCCTACTGTCCCTCCGAAAGCCTCTTCTCCACCACAACCCACTCACCCACGTTCCCTCTTTGCTCCAGCAATGCCAAACTTCTCTCTTCATGTTTTGCCATGCCCTTTCACAAACCACTCCGTGGCTCTGTGCCTGCTGCTTCCTGCTGCCTGCAATGCTTCCCCCACTCTCTCCTCCTGGCAAACTCCTACTCACTCTTCAAAAATTCAGCTCAACGTGTCACCTCCTCTGAGAAGCACTGTCCTCCTCCCACAGGATGGTGTGCATGCCTGCTCCCTCCTCTCTTTCCCACAGCATCTTGATCATTCCTTGCTTTAGCTCTTATTTATCTGCTTACCTTGCTGTCACCGCCCGAACACTGTGAGCTCCTCCCACAGGGACTCTACATCTTGGTTAGCACAAATAAATCCTTCCATTTCCTATTATTGAATAAATGGCTCCATTTCAGGAATTGTGTCACATTTATTATCTTGGTAATACATGTTATTTACATAAGAAAAATGAGGCATGGATGCAAAAATCTGGTTGACAGAAGAGAAATACATCAATAGCAGCTCTTACCAAAGGCACCCTTGTCACACTGGGGATGTGCTGCTGGGGATGCTTCTGTCGGCCGCCGGGAGCCTGGCTCTAAAATGTTGATCCACCTGGATTGCAGCAGTTCAGATGGGCATGAGGAAATACGGTTCAGAGGGTATAGTAGGGGAGAAGGAGTCAGAAGTGCTAGTGGCTGGGTTCTAGTGCCCGCTCAACCAGCTATTAAAATGTACATTTGAGCAGGTCACATTGCTTCTTTGAGGCTTGGCAGCTTCGTCTTTAAACAGAAAGATTGACCTATGGGATTCCTAAAGTCCCTTCCTCCTCTCAGATTCTGTTGTTTTAATCCTTGTTGACTAGCTGATGCCATTACCCCTTCCGGATAAAAATGCCTTGATCTTTTGGAGTGAAGAGAATTTAAAGTTGAATTTAGAATTTTAGAGATACAAAGAATATAGCTATTCTTATATTTTTAAGCTTTCTGTCTGAAGTAGGAGATCATTTATCCTAAAAAAGATTTTAAAAACTTCCAGACAATATACAGTGGAATTATAAGCTTCAGCAATATCTTACTGCAATAGCTTCATGAGTATGGAGGGATTACTGAACTGCTAGAATGAACACTAAAGAAAAGCTGAGAGAAATAAGCAAAATCTGATCAAACTGAATGACAAACGTTAGTCATAGCTTAGTACCTCGAAAGAAGGGTAACTCAGGGATTTAATATGTTTTGTATTTTGTAGAGCCTCTGGGTAGAGAGAACATCCTTATACTTGGTGCAGAGTTTACCTGGAATCTCCCGCTGGTTTGAAGTGGAAAAGCGTGAAGTGGTAAGGATCAGAGCTTATTCTCAAGTACTTTTTTCACCGGAGTTGCTCAGCTGACATCATGCTGTAAATTAACTGCCTCTGCTTTTGTCTCAAAGCCGTGAAAGCACTCAGAGTGAGTTAGGGAATGTTTACGATATTGACTGCTATTACCACACCGGTGAAGGTGAGTGTAAATACTGTCCTAATCCATGCAGCCAGAGGAATTCCTTGAAAACTGCTGTGATCATAGCATGGACAGGACTTGGCTGGGCCCTTGAGTTAGAAGGACTGGAAATCCAGCTCCCTTAATGACCGTAGCTACGTGACAGTCAATGCTTACTTTACGTGGGGCCTAAGAACAGTACCTACACGTTATCTTATTTAACCATCATATCAGAGCTATGAGGTATGGATTCTTATCGCTAGTTTCACAAGTTTTTAAATAATTAAAATATTTATTTTAATTGTGGTCAATATACATAGCACAAAAATCATTTTGACCATTTTAATTATGCACTTCTTTGACATTAAGTACCTTGACAATACTGTGTAACTTGCACCACTATCTGTTTCCCGACTATTTTCATCATCCCAGACCAAAACCCATACTCATTTAGCAATAGCTCCCTGTTCCTCTCTCTCTCCACCCCTGGTAGCTACTATTCCGCTTTATGTATCTATGAATTTGCTTATTCTAAGTATTTCATATAAGAGAAACCATACAATATATGTCCGTTTGTATCTGGCTTATTTCACTCAACATGCTGTCTTCAAAGTTCATCCATGTTGTAGCATGTACCAGCACTATTCTTCTTTCCATGGCTGAATAATATTCCTTTCTAGACCACAGTTTTTAACAAGAGGTTAAAAGGCTTTGCCAAAAGCCACATAGAAGGACCTTGAAAAAGCATAGACTTGAACCCAGATTTTTCTCACTCCAAAGCCAGGTATGTTCCTCTCTATTAGCCTCAGTTTTCACATAAGCATGGGGACAAATAGGATTGTTGGTTTTATTCGTGCATGTAAAGCCCAGCACTCTACTGAAGCCTAGTAAATCTGTGCTGACGCAGTTAAGCCTAGAGGAGATGGTGGTAGACTAATTGTACTGAGCAGTCCTCAATAGCGCACTAACTGAGCTCAGTGAGTGTCATTACAGAACCTGGTAGCCATAGCACCCAAGATACCACCTGGTTGAAAAACATGCCCCCAGGGGAGCAGATGTAGCTCGGTGGTTGAGCGCCTGCTTCCCATGTACGAGGTCCTGGGTTCAATCCCCAGTACCTCCTAAAAGAAAAAAAAATGCCCCCAGCGCCAGTCCTCATTTCTGAAGACGGCCACATCCAGGACGAGACCCCGGCCTGCTGCAGGTACTGCTTTCCAGCTGCCAGCCCTGCAACTTGACACATACCTTCTCCTTCTCTCAGCATATCCATTATGGCTGTGGCCAACTCTTCGACTGCCTCGGTTCTCTACCTGTCAGAGAATGGGCCAATTGTGAAGAGATAGTTCAGTTCCTTTCTTATTTAGGTCATAAGCCTGTTATACCAATGAATAGCAAGAGCAGCACCTTCCCACAATGTTTTCCAAGAATGGCTTTTCCTACCTGGCATCTCTCTCTAAGCATTGAGACTACCTGCAGCATATTGTGTTCAATTAAGCTAAGGATTGAATGGGATTTTCATTTTGCAGTGCCAAAAAGCTAATACAGCTCCCTCAATTCAGCAGATTGCATCAGTGCATTTCGGTTCTTGTATTGTCTGAGTCAGGGGTCCCCGAGAGCTGGTTGTTTACATGGTACACCCTGGTGCCTTCCGTGGAAGAGGGGAGGCTGCTAAACACAGTGCTCAGAAAGTCTTATTGTTATGCTTCCCGCTGAATGGCATGGGCCCAACCCACAGAAGTGTTCTTAGTCATCCATGCTGCATTAATGATTCAGAGAGCCTTTTCAACCACTCGCTACCCAGATCGTTAAATCCTGGGAAGTCTCACCAATGGCCCGAGCCCCCGAAATGTTACACACAATGCTAATAAAAAGTAGCCTGCTGATAATGATGAAGGCATTGTTACTAAACCCAACCTTTCAAACATCAGCCGCCTTCTTTATTAGAATATTTAATCGTATGTTCTGACAAACAAAAGAAACCAAACTGTGGCTATTTTGTTCCCCGAACACAACCCACTCTTAAGTGTCTCTGTGTCTTTCTCTTGTTCTGGAATGCCACTTGCCATTAAAGTTATTGGTTTACTGGTTTAATTCCTAGTGTACATCCTAGTGTACAAAGTCCTCAAGGACAGGGACACGTAGTAAGTACTCAATAAATATATGTCACGTTTCATTAAATATCCTTATCTGCAATGCTAAAAATCTAAAAGATTCTGAATATTTAAAGTTTGACTCCAAAGCTCATTTGTAATAAAACCTAACCTAATGTAATATAAGGCTGTTCATGGCCTTTATCCCATTTTGTGTGAATGTTTCTATGTTTTGCTCAGAAATACTAATATATTGTTAAAAGGAAACTGCCTGAGACCCTACTGGAAGTTATATAATAAAGGATATGTACCCTATCTTACTTTTCTAAAATCTGAAAAATTCTGAATTCTGAAATATCTGGCACCAAAGGTTTCAGATGACATTGTGGACCTTTATTTTCTGAGTCATAGCCCCAGAGTAATTTACTAAATTTTGCTTAGACAACAATGCCTTTGAACTATTGTTTCCTCGGTATTAGTATTATTTATTCTGTTTCCAAAACAAAACAACAAAAAAACTTTTTTTTTTCTGAATAAAAACTCAAAAAAATTTTAAAACAAAATGGAAAACTAAAAAATAAAATGTATAAATAATAATGTTTTAAATTCCAACTAGAGGGAAGCGGGTGTGGCTCAGTGGATGGAGCCCCCGTTTACCATATGGGAGGCCCGGGTTCGCGTCCCGAGGCCTCCTTGTGAGGACACGCCGGCCTGAGCGGTGCGGTGGGCTGATGCAGCAACCTCACGGCAGGAAGCGGGTGTGGCGCAATGGATAGCGCACCCGTTTACCATATGAGAGGCCCCGGGTTCGCTTCC
>JAQZBX010045490.1:0-21034 GCA_029593785.1 Cabassous unicinctus | reverse complement strand
GTTTCTTGACTGGTCAGTTTAATCCTTTAACATTCTGTGTTATTACTCCCAAGGAATTTCTTACATCAGCCATATTTTCTTTGGGTTTATGTATGTCATATGTGTTTTTTTTTTTTTCTATTTTTGTCTTTTGAGTTGTCCTCTCCTCCAGCTCTCTCACTCGTGTTTTTTCCTTTCAACCTGTAGGACTGCCTTTAGCATTTCTGGAAGTGCAGGTTTCTTTTTGGCATACTCTCTTAATTTCTGTTTATCTGTGAATATTTTGAAATCTCCATCATTTTTTAATGCCAGAATTGCTGGATAGAGAATTCATAGCTGGAAGTGTTTTTTCTTTTAGTACCTTGACTATGTCATACCACTGTCTTCTTGCCTCCATGATTTCAGATGAGAAATCAGCACTTAAACTTATTGTGCATCCCTTGTATGTGATGATTCTCTTTTCTCTTGATGCCTTGAGTATTTTCTCTTTGTCTTCAGCATTGGACATTTTGACAAGTATATGTATTGGGGTAGGCCTGTTGAGATTTATACTGTTTGGGGTGAACTGTGCTTCCTGGAATTATGCATCCATCTCCTTCAATAGGGTTGGGAAGTTTTTAGCCATTATTTCCTTCAACACTCCTTCTGCTTCCTTTCCCTTCTCTTCTCCCTCTGGGATGCTTATAATGTGTTTGTTTGTGCATTTTGTGTTGTCATTTAAATCCCTAAATCCTTGCTGGATTTTTTCTATCATTTTATCTCTCTGTTCTACTATCTGTTTGGTTTCAGGTGTACTGTCTTCCACATCACTAATTCTTTCTTCTGCCTGTTCAAATCTGGTGTTATGTGACTCCAGCTTTTGATTTCTTGAATTGTGCCATTCATCACCATCATATCCATTATCTTTTTACATATGTTTACAATCTCTTCAGTATGTCCTCCCAGGAATTTCTTAATATCCTTAATCTCTTCCTTCACTTCATTAAGTTGGTCCGTTATATTTGTTTGGACAGCTTTGATTAGTTGTTCGATGTTCTGCATCTCTTCCTGGTTTTTAGTTTGTTCATTGGACTGGTCCATGTTTTCCTGTTTCTCAGTATGGTTTGTAATTTTTTGTTGCCCTCTGGTCATCATATTATCTTGATGGGTTTATTTAGTTGATTATTTTCTCTCTCTACTCTAGAGTTTTATTTAGCTGGTGGTTCTGTGTGTGTGTTAAGTTTTCTCTGACACTTTGTTCTTCTTGTTCTATTTCCTTGCTGTTTTCTATGTTTCCTTGAAGGAAAAAGATTAGGGCCAGAGGAATCAAAAGAAGTAACAAAGGAAAAAGGATAATAGTTATAATAATAAAAGTTAGAAGAGGGGCCATATAAAACTTAGTAAAATGAATATTTAACTCATGTAGGCAGTATAGAGTAATAGGGGGAAAAAAGTGGAGTACCTACAAGGGCTGGGAAACCAAATAGAGACAAATATATAGAATGATTTATAAGGTCAGAATGATGAGGAGAGAGAGAAAAAGTAAAGAAAGGGCTGAAAGGAAAAAGTTAATAATAAAAAAAGGGAAACAGAATAGACAAGATAAGAATCAAAACCAGTAAAGTTGAGGTTAATGAAAAAAGGTAGAATGTAAGAACCACAGCAAAAAGCAGAAGGTAGAAAGATGAAGGAGAGAAAAGAGATAGTGTTGATAAACAAAATCAATATACACAGAAAACGGGAAATCAAGGAAGGAAGATCACAGCAAGAAGAAACAAGCTAGCAGCACCTAATTTAAGGAAAAGGCGGGGAGGAGCAGAGGAAAGAGGAAAGAAAAGCAAGAAACAAACAAACAAACAAAAAACTAAGCAAACACACAAGCAAGCAGTCAAACAAACTAAGGAAGAACAGCTTTCCTTCCTGGGCCCTTGTGGAGCCTCTCAGTCTGCCTGTGTTCATCAATCAATTACTCTCAAGATTCTCTCTGCAAGTTGTGAGGCGGTTTTAGTGAGAGAACTAAGTTAAAAAAATTTTAAGTAACTTTTTATTTTTTATGGAGAAATAAGGAACCCAAAAGAAGTTACTGCAACAATAATGTCTATGTTTTTCCTGTCGTACCTTATCAGCTGCATGTTAGATATCCCGGTGAATCACTACTCTGAGAGGAGCCAGAAATCAAACTAGGGATTTCATATATTCAATACAGCAATTCCTCCACTGAGCTAACTTACTAATTGGGTCAGTTAGCTCTTCAGAAAGCTATTTATTCACTTTCCCCTGTGAAGGTTTTACTGTCCTGTAGCAACAGGATTCAGCAGGCTGTATGAGCAGATCCCATCTCCCATCTCCTGGTCAGGTTGAGTTCCCTTTTGAAATTCAAATGGGACCCTGATAACTGAGTTCACCTCACTAAAATGGTTTACAAGCCTCTTCTAGACCACCCCGTCCTCCCAGGGGACCCTAAATTGGCTTGTGGAAACTTATTAAGCACTATCCACTTCCTGACTCCCTTAGGAGAGTTGAAATTTTGATAGTCCTCAGTGCAGAACTATAAAATTGGCTGATTCAGCCATCTCCCAAGCCAAGCCTCCATATTCCAGGGTGGCTAGGTAAATCAGGCTTCCTCAGCAGATTCGCCTCTCCCCTCAGCCTGGTGCCACTTCAAGCCAGCTGGTGTACTCCCCAAAGCTCTAAGTGGGTCCAGGCAACCAAGTTCACTGCCCCAAAATGATTTACAAGCCTCTTCTAGACCACCCTTTCCTCCCAGGGGACCCTAAATAGGCTTGTGGAAACTTATCAAACACTTCCCACTGCCTGACTTCCTTAGGGGAGCTGAAACTCTGATAGTCTGCAGTGCGGAACTATAAAATTGGCTGAGTCCGCCCTCTCCCAAGCCAAGCCTCCATATCCCAGGGCAGCTAGGTAAATCAGGCTTCCTCAGCAGAATCACATCTCCCCTCAGCCTGGTGCCACTTCAAGCCAGCTGGTTTGCTCCCCAAAGCTCTAAGGGGGTGCAGGCAACCAAACCCACAGAAAGGACACCCCTCTCCATCCTTTGCCAGAACCCTTCCACTCTTGGAAAATGCTCCCTCTCACTGGATTGCTGCCGGGAGTAGGGGCTTACCCTAGCCCTTTGCCTTGAGGGTGGGGCTTAGCCATCTACGTCTGCAATTTCCAGCTCAGGAAAAACTCATAGTTTTATCTTGAGCAATCTATCTCCCTGTCCAGCTCCCTCGAGATTGATGTCCCAAAGGCTCTCACTCTGTTGGCTCCTAGAACAGCTCAGTTGGGCAGGATCCTATGTCCAATCAGCTGTCTTTTGTGGGAGAGATGGTGAGTGCCCACTTAAACTGTCACTATCTTGCCTCTCTGCACCGGGTCTAATATTTAGAACTTTGATCCATTTTGAGTTGATTTTGGATTAATGTATGAGATGGTGTTCCTCTTTCATTCTTTTGGATATGGATATCCAGGTCTCCAAGTACCATTTGTTGGAGAGGCCATTCCCAGTTGAGTGGGCTTGGTGGCCTTGTCGAATATCAGATGATTGTATATGCGAGGATCTATATCAGGACTCTCAATTCAATTCTATTGTTTAATATGTCTATCCTTGTGCCAATACCATGTAATTTTGACCATTGTATCACTGTGGTATGTTTAAAAGTCAGGTAGTGTGATTCCTCCAATTTCATTTTTCTCTTTCAATATTTCTTAGGTTGTTCGAGGACTCTTGCCTTTCCAAATAAATTTCATAGTTCTTTTTTCAAATCTGGTAAAAATTCTGCGTTGATTTTATTGGAATTGCATTAAATCTGTAGATCAGTTTGTGTAAGAGAGATCTCTTAATGATGTTTAGTCTTCCCATCCATGAACAAGGAATATTCTTCCATTTATTTAAATCTACTTTGAATTCCTGTAACAGTATTATGAAGTTTTCTGTGTATAAGTCATTTACAAATTTAGTTAAATTTATTCCTAGGTATTTGATTCCTTTAGTTGATATTTTAAATGGTATTTTTTTCCTTTATTTCCTCCTCAGATTGCTCATTATTGGTGTACAGAAATGCTATTGATTTTTATGCTTTTATCTTATAACCTGAGACATTACTGAACTCATTTATATGCTCTAGAAGCTTTGTTGTATATTTCTCAGGGCTTTCTATGTATAGGATCATGCTGTCTGCAAATAGTTAAAATTTTACTTCCTCCCTTCCAAATTAAATGGCTTTTTAAAATCTTTTTTCTTGCCTAAGTGCTCCAGCAAGTACATTTAACACAATGTTGAATAAAAATGGTGATAGTAGGCATGCTTGTCTTGTTCCCAAGCTTAGAGGGAAAGCTTTTAGGATTTCCCAATTGTATATTATGTTAGCTGTGGGTTTCATATATACCCTTTATCATGTTGAGGAAGTTTCCTTCTGTGGTATCCTTCACAGTGTTTTTATCAGAAAAGTGTTCTGTATTTTTTCAAATGCTTTTTCTGTGTCTATAGAGATGATCATGTGATTTTTTCTTTCAATCTGTTTATGTGGTGTATTACATTAATTGATTTTTTTATGTTGAACCATCCTTGCTTACCAGGGGTAAAACCCACTTGGTCATGGTGTTTAATTCATTTGATGTGTTGTTGAATAAGATTACCAAGCATTCAGTTGAGGATTTTAGCATCTAGTTGCATAAGAGAGTTGGTCTGTAATTTTCCTTTCTTGTGCCATCTATTTTTGGGTTTAGTATTATGGTAATGTTGGCATCATAGAATAAGTTAGGCAGTGTTCCCTCTACTTCTATTTTTTTGGAAGAGTTTAAGCAGGGTTGGTGTTAGTTCATTCCAGAATGTTTGGTAGAATTACCCTGTGAGCCATCTGGTGCTGGGCTCCTCTTGATTGGAAGGGTTTTGATGACAAATTCAATCTCATTACTTGGGATTGGTTTGTTAAGTTCATCAATTTCTTCTTTCACCAATTTAGGCTGCTTGTGTGTTTCTAGGAATTTGTACATTTCCTCTAAATTATCGTTCTTGTTGGCATATAATTTTTCAAAGTATCATCCTCTTATGATAGTGTCTATTTTTGTGGGGTCATTGGAGATATAACTTCCTCATTTTTAATTTTGTGTATTTGATTCTTTCTGTTTTTTTTCTTTGTTAGTCCAGCTAAGGTTTTGTCAATTTTTTTTATCTTCTCAAAGAACAAGCTTTTAGTTTTATTTTTTCTGCTTTTTTATTTTCTATTTCATTTTGTTCTGCTCTATTCTTTGTTATTTACTTCTTTCAAATTCCTTTGGGGTTAGTTTGTTGTTCTTTTTCTAATTCCTTTAGGTGTGCATTTAGGTCTTTGATTTTAATTCTTTCTCCTTTTTTGATGTATGTGCTTTAGCTATGAATTTTCCCTCTCACTACATCTTTTGCTGCTTCCCATAGTATTTGATATGTTGTGTTGTCATTTTCATTAGTTTCAAGGTAGTTACTACTTTCTTTTGCAATTTCCTCAATCTACTGTTTGTCTAAGAATGTTGTTTAACTTCCATATATTTGAGCCTACTGTGTTTTCTGACCTTACTCATTTCCAGCTTCATTCCATTGTGGACAGAGAAATTATTTTGTGTAATTTCAATCTTTTTTTAATTCATTAAGAGTTGTTCTGTGGCCTAGCACATGGACTATCTTGGAAAATGATCCATGTGCACTTGAGAAGAAAGTATATCCTGCTGTATTTGTGTATAGTTTTCTGTATATGGCTTTTAGGTCCAGATCCTCTAATTTATCATTCAGAGTCTTTGTTTCTTTATTGATTCTCTTTTGAGATGTTCTGTCTAATGGTGACAATGGTGTATTAAAGTCCTGCATTATAATTGTAGAGGCATGTATTTCTCCACTTAGCCTTTCCAGCTTTTGTCTCATGTATTTTGAGGTGTCCTGGTTAGGTGCATAAATGTTTATGATTGTTCTTTCTTCTAGAAAGGTTACCAATTTTATTAGTATATAGTGTCTGCCTTTTTCTCTTACAGTAGTTTTGTATTTTAGGTCTATTTTGTCCAATATTAGTATAGCCACTCCTGCCCTATTTTGGTTGTTGTTGGCTTCTAAAATTGTTTTCCCGCCACTCACTCTCAGCCTCCTTGAATCCCTGGGTCTAATGTGGGTTTATTGTAGACAGTGTCTAGATGGTTCATATTTCGTTATCCTTTCTGCCAATCTCTGTCTCTTGACTGGTGAGTTTATTGCATTAACATTCAATGTTATTACTCCTAAGAAATTACATACATTAGCTGTATTTTCTTTGAGTTTATTTATGACATATGTTGTTTTTATTTCTCTTTTTTATTTTTTTCTCACACTCTCCTCCAACTCTCTCTCTCCTCCCTTTATTTTCCCTTCAATCTGTGGCACTCCTTTTAGTATTTCTTTAAAATCAATTTTTCTATTGGTATACTTTCTTAATTTAGTTTATCTGTGAATATTTTAAATTCTCCATCATTTTTTAACGTAACCTTTGGTGGATAGAGAATTATTGGGTGGAATTTTTTTTTCTTTCATCACCTTAACTATGTCATACCACTGCCTTCTTGCCTCCATGGTTTCAGATGAAAGATCAGCACTTAATATTATTGAGCTTTCATGTTTGTGTTGGTTCTCTTTTCTCTTCCTACTTTCAGTGTTCTCTCTTTGTCTTCAGCATTGGAAAATTTGACATGTATTTGTCTTGTGGTAGACCTGTTGTTATTTATACTGTTTGGGGTGTGTTGTGCTTCCTGGACTTGTACATCCCTCTCCCTCAATATGGTTGGAAAGTTTTGAGCTATTATTTCTTCCAACACTCCTTCTGTCCTCTTTCTCTCCTCTTCTCTCTCTGGGATGCCTATAATGTGTATGTTTGTGCTTTTTGTATTATCATTCAGATCCATAAATCCCTGCTGGATTTTTTCTATCTTTTTATCAATGTGTTCTACTATTTCTTTGATTTCAAGTGTACTATATTCCACATCACTAATTCCCTCTTCTTCCTATTCAAATCTACTATGCGCTTCCAGTGTGTTGTGTGTGTGTGTGTGTGTGTTTTATTTCTTGGATTGTGCCTTTAATCACCATCATATCTGTTATCTTTTTATGTATGCTTACAATTTATTCACTATGTTCTCCCAAAATATTGTTACTATCCTTAATCTCTTCCTTTACTTCTTTAAGTTTGTTCATGTCATTTCTTTGGACAGCTCTGATTAGTTTTTCCACATTCTGCATCTCCTCTTGGTTTTTAGCTTGTTCATTGGGCTAGACCATGTCTTCCTGTTTCTTAGTATGGTTTATAATTTTTTGTTGGTGTTTAGGCATCTCTTTATCTTGATGGATTTATTCAGTTGATTAGTTTCTCTCTAACTTGGGATTTTATTTAGTTTCAGGTTTTGTGTGTGTGTTAATTTTTCTCTTTGACTGTTTGTTCCTCTTATTCTATTTCATTGCTGTTGTCTATGTTCCACTGGGGAAAAAAAAAGATTAGGGCCACATAAAGGGAAAGAGGTAAGAAGAGAAAATGGATAATAGTAATAATAATAGTAAAAGTAGAGGAGGAACTATATAAGACCTAGGAAAATGAATAATTAACTCATGTGTGAAGTGCAGAGGAATCAGAATAAAAAATGGGGTATAAAAATTGAAATGATAAATTGAATGGAGAAAAATATCTAGAATGAATTAACAGGCCAGATTGATAACAAAAGAGAGAAAGAGAAAAGAAATGATAAAAGATAAAAAGTTAAAATAAGAAAGAAAACAGAGAATAGAGGAGGGGGAAACACAGCAAAGAAAAAAGAAGACAGCAGCACTGAATTAAAGAAAAGAAAAAAGAATGGTGGGTGGGAAGAAAAATGGAAAAAACAAAACAAAACAAAAACAAGCACTCAAACAAGCAATCAAATAAATCTTATGAAAGACAGCCCTTCCTCTTAGGCCCCTGAGGAGCTTCTCAAGCTGCTGGTGTTCACCGATCAGTTACCCTTCATCCTGCCCTCTGTAGGATTTGAATTGGGTTTTAACAAATAAACTAAGTTAAATTTAAAAAGGGAACCTTTTTAAGAAAAATAAGAAACCCAAGAAAAGCTAATACAAAAATGATGTCTATGTGTTACCTGTCCTAAAGTATCAGCTGGGCGTTTGATAACCCGGTGGATCACTACTCTAAGGAAAGCCGGGTATCAAACCAGGGACCTGACATATTCAATGCAGAGACTCCTCCACTGAGCTAAACTTTCTCGTTGGGCCAGTTAGCAAGAGAGCTATCCAGTCACTTTCCCTAGGGCAGGTTTAACTCTTTGCATTTGGATAACTCAAGCTGATTAGGAAGCTGACTGTCCCTGCCCCCTTTCTAGTCTTATTGCTTTGTCTCTCAGGGCAGCAGGACTCTATAGGCTGTGTGATCAGATCTCTCCTTGCTTCTCCTGGTCAGATTGAGTTCCCTTCTGAAATTCAGATGGGACCCTGATATCTGAACTCACCACAGAGAAATAATTCTCAAACCTCTTCCAGACCTCCCCCTCCTCCAAGGGGACCCTAAATAGGTCCTTGGTAGGTTATTAAGCACTTCCTGATGCTCACCTCCCTTAAGGCAGTTGGAATTTTGAAACCCACAGATACCTCAAAGTGACTCAAGAAGAATAGAGAATATCAACAGACATATACGATTTTGATAGTTTTCAGCCCTGGAGTAATAATTGCCTGACTCTGCCCTCTCCTAGCCCAAGTCTGTCTCTCCCAGGTTGGCTAGGTAAAGCAGGCTGCCTTAGCAGATTCACCTCTTCTCTCTTCCCAGAGCCACCTCTTTCCAGCTGGTATTCTCCCTTAAGCTCAAAGGGGGTCCAGGTAACCAAACCCAATAAAAGGAAACCCCTCTCCACCCTTCACCAGAACCCTCTTTCTCCCAGAGAATGCTCCCTCTTTCTCAGTGGCTAGTGGGAGTCAGGGGCTTTGCAGCAGCTTTTTGCATTGAGGGTAGGCTTAGCTGCCCACTCTTTCCAGCCACTGGGGCAAGAAACTCACAGTTTTCCCTTGGGCTTTTTATCTCTTTGTCTAGTTCCCTCCAGATCAATGCCCTGAAGCTTCCTGTTCTGTGAGTTCCCAAAACAGCTCACTCAAGTAGGATTTTGCCCCTTCTCAGCCATGTTTTGTGAGAGAGATGGTGAGTGCCCACTTAACCTGATGCCATCTTGCTCTATCTCCTCTATGTCTTATCTCTTATGTCTCTTTTTGTAACACTTACCAATAATCTTCATTTCTACACTCTCCTCCAAGAGGCTCTCTCCTGTCTTATCATTTCAAAATGTAGCATTCCCTTTATTATTTCTTGTATGGCTGATCTCTTATTGATGAGGTCTCAGGTTCTGTTAATCTTTGAATACTCTTTATTCTAATTTTTGAAGGACTATTTTGTTGGATAAGGAATTTTTGACTGCCATTTTTTTCTCTTTTGGTTCCTTAAATATATCATACCTCTGCCTTCTTGCCTCCATGTTCTCTGCTGAGAAATCAGGACATAGTCTTACAGCAGTTCCCTTGTATATGATGAATCACTTTTCTCTTGCTGCCTTCAGAATTTTCTCTTTATCTTTGTCATATATATGTCTCAGAGTAGGGCTATTAGGATGTATTCTGTTTGTAGTGCATTGTACTTCTTGGTCATGTGTATTTATGTCTTTCATAATTGTTAGGAAATTTTCAGCGATTATTTCCTGAAATATCCTTTATGCCCCTTTTCTCATCTCTTCTCTTTCTGGGACTCCCATGAGACACATTTTCACATGTGTGGTGCTGTCACTCAAATCCACGAGACGTGACTCAATTTTTCTATTCTTTGTCATTAGTGTGGCACATTTGTTACAATTGATGAACACATATTAAAGCATTGCTACTAACCATGGCCAAAAGTTTACAACATCATAGTTTACACTCTCTATCACACAATTTTATAGGTAATGACAAAATGTATAATGGGCCTGTATCCTTCATTGCAATGTTATGCAAGACAATTCTAATATCCCAAAAATGTCCCCTTGTTACACCGATTCTTCTGATTCCCTCCCCATAGAACCTCTGGAGGCCACTGCCTTTATAACAATTAGAAAAGTTCTTCCATTTCTAGAATAAAAATAAGTCTGTAGTAGAATAATAATAAGTCTAATTTAGTCCATTGTTCATTCCCTCACCTTGAGGATTTGGAGATTGTGATGTCCACTGTGTTTTGAGGTGAGAGGGGCTTAGATCCCATGGGGCAGATGGATGGAACTCTCTTGTTTGTAGTTGTAGACAGTTTCTGTTCCCAGTGATGGTGGTTATCCATCATCATCTCCTTGTTAGCTATCCTGGGTGAGGCCAATGAACTGAAGAGTAAGTTTGGGCAGCTCTCCTGACATCCAGGGATCAATTGGCACATGAAGAGACAAAAGATTTAAGTCTCTACTTTGATATCATCTTACCAGAAGTCCCAATACTGAATCTTAAGCAGTAGTTCTGTACATGATCCTAAAGGCAGCTGCTGTGCAGATTGAAAATGCTCAAATTAGAAAAATACTCTGAAGACATAGTTCACTGAGTTGTCAAATCTTCCTTGAATATGACAGATTGGTTTCTACTTTTTCCGTCTAATTTAATCAAAGATCTCCACTCATTTCTGCTGAATGATGTGGCTAGTGTGATGCTGATTGTAAAGTTTTAATAAGTTATTCACCTAACCTATCTTTACAAGGCTAAGTGTTGGCAAACCTGGGAGTGGTTGGATTTGGGTGATCTATATGCACCAGCCTTTTAGAATACTTTTCCATTAATACCTCCTGGAAGGAATGGTTATGGTGCTGGGATTCGGTTTTGGGTTTGGTAGCCACCATGCCAGATGATGTCACTGCACTCCTTGGCTTGGTTCTTGATGCCTGCAACCCTGTCACATCCATGAGGCAGCTTCTATTCAGCACAACTCACCACAGTATAAGGGAGAGCAAGCCTGGCCTTGCATTAGCTGCCAGGCAGAATAGAAATCAACCTCATGGTTTCCCAGGCTTTGCTAAAAGACCCAGATGGTTTCCAAAGCTTGTTTTGGCTTTTCTATGAGAAATAAAACCACTTCCTTCTTGGACTCCACCCTCTGCGACTCTGCCCTCCAACCTGCCTTCTCAACTTCTTTAAATTATTGGCTGATTCCAGCGTCCTCCATGCTTTCATTCACCTCTGCACACTTGCACAATTTATACTCTGCCAGGAAAGTGCTCACAATCACCTAACTTGTGTTTACCACTTAAGAATAACCCATTCTGGGAAGCCCTTTTTGAACCCTTTGTATAATATGCTTTATTATTACTCTCTACTTATCTCTATCGACATCCTCATCACTCATTTTATAAATATTTCTTAACAAGTAGTTTGTGAGCTCCTTGATTCAATGGACAGTGATTTTTATTTTCCCATCACATAACATTTCTAGAGCAAAGTAATGAATCCACAGATTATTCAATGAATTTGTAAAATCAATTCTTTCATGTTTGTTCATAGAATCATAACCAAGGACAATGCGTCAGTCTGTGGAAAGAACATTGTTCTTTAGTGGGTAAAGCGCATATAGATTTTACCTTGCTGGGGGTGATTCAAGCTTCAGTTTCTGGCTTAAAGGATGCAAAGCTATAATGGAGGCCCAGCAGCTTGGGCAGAGGAAAGCTGTGAAATGATATCAAAAAAGGACCTCTGCTGGAGAAAAACTAGTTAACACGTCATGTAAGGGGCATCCTGATGCTCCTAAAGTCAACTGTGGTACTGGAACAGTCATTTAACATCACCACACTTCTGTTTCCCCATCTATAAAATGGGCTATTAGGTGGTTTGAAACTCTTTGTATCCAGAAAAGCATATTCTTAAAGCCAACACATTCCTGTGATTGTGGATCCATTGTAGGTAGGAACTTTTGATGGGACTACTTCTGTTAAGTTGTGACCCACCTCAATCAGGATGGGTATTTTTTTTATACTTTTTTATTTTAAAAAAATAGTTTACATTACATAAATTTTGCATAAAAATATAGGAGATTCCTATATGGCCCACTCTCTAAACCTCCCACACTTTACCACATCATGAACTTCCTTTGTCTGTGTGGTATATGTGTTACAATTGATGAAAACATATTAGAGCCTTGCCCAAAACATGGGTTACAGATTACATTATAGTTTATACTCTATATCACACTATTTTGTAAGTTATGAAAATATGTATAGTGGCCTGTATCCATCACTGCAATGTCATTCAGGACAATTCCAATGTCCTGAAAATGCCCCCATATTACACCTGTTTTTCCCTCTCCCTCCCCTCAGAACCATCTATGGCCACTACCTCCACATCAATGAAAAACGTTCTTCCATTGCTAGAATAACAGTTACACTGTAGAAGAATATATATAAGTCTACTTTAGTCCATCATTCTATCCCCAGTCCTGAGGAATCTGGGATGGTGATTCCCACTGTGATTGGGGGCTTAAATCTCATCGGGCTGATGGATGGAACTATCTTGCTTGCAGTTACAGACTCTCTGTTCCTTGGGATGGACATTGTCCATCATCATCTCTTTGATAGTTGTCCTGAGTGAGTCCAATGAACTGGAAAATAGGTGTTGCAACTCTGTTGGTTTTCAGGAACCAACTGCCCCATGGGTACCCCAAAGATTTAAGTCTCTTAGACATATACCTATCAACTCTAATACTAACAATTGGTTCAAGTAGAAGGCACAGAAGTGTCATGTGTAGGGATATTACAGCTGAGTCCAACTCTTTCACATTAGGGAGCAGAAATTCCAAAGTAGGACCCACTGGAATGGCACCAAACTCCTGAGCTGTCTGTCCTGCCTATAGTGTCTTTATGTCTCTACAGCTCTCAGCAGCCCCACTATTTGAGGCAATTTTTACTGTGGCAGTCAATGAGATCCTGCTGAGACATAAATAAGCATAACCTCTGAAATGACTTCCTGATTAACTTTGAAAATTCTTAGCCATAGAAATTCATTTGTGTTTACACTTTCCCCCTTTTGGTCAATGTCATTTTCCAGGTACGTTGTTGGTGTTTGGTAATAATCCTTTGGTGCCAGGAAGGCTTATCCTCTGGAGGTCATGTCCCACACTGCGGGAAAGGTAGTGCATTTATATCCTGTGTTTGCTGATAGAGAGGCGACATTTGAACAACCAGGAGGTTTTCAGGAGGTAACTCTTAGGCAACATATAATACTAGGCTAAGTTTCAATTTCAAAAGAATAGCTTCGTAAGTACAGTCATCAGTATCAAGGGCCCATCTCAGTAGTCCATCCTCCTTCACTAATCACTTGCTCTGAACATGGGGGATTCTTGTCCCATTAGAGAATGTGGGAGACCTCCCAAGGATGGGAATTTGATATTATTTCAGTTATTGTGTGGAACTCCACCCACCATGGCAATGCCCCATCAACACTTTGAACAAATTCGCATGCCTTAGTGGTATGCCCCAGGTGAAATTCGTCCCATGCATTCCCCATCACAGACACCCCAGGAAAATGATACACCACTGCCAAAGTTGTAACCCTTCTGTCATCCAAAGCTTCAAAAATGAAGCCAACAAAATAACTAAATAAATTTAATAAGAAGATGAAATAGTGACAGTTTTAAAAATAACAGAAAAAATACAAAAAAATTTGAGAAAATTTGAAATAATGTGTTATTTTTTGATACTGAGTCTTTCATCAGTATAAGATATGCTGTCCTATATTTGCAGTGACATTGTCTTCTGTGTATTCCCCCACTTTCTTTTTTTTTTGTTTTTTCATTTTATCTTAAAAGAAGCTTTAAGTTACAGAAAAGTCATGTACAGAATATAGGGGATTCCCTATACCAACATCCTCCCACTTTTCCCCTCTCCTGTATCAAAAACATTTTACATGTGGATGATACATTTGTTACAATTGTATAAATATTGAAGCATTGCTAATAACCATGTTCAATGATATATATTATAGTTTCAATTTTTTGCCATACACTTTTATAAATTTTGATTAATTTTAAAATGGCCTTTATCCATTATTGCATGTTCATACAGAACAATATAATGCCCTAAAATGTCTTATGTTCCATCTATTCTATTCTACCCTTTCCCTCCCCTCAGTACCTTTAAGAGTTACTAAATTTCACTTTTTGAAGAATACTATTCAGTGTTACTTGCAATATTTTTTTTTTATTTTTATTTTTTGTGTACACATAGTTTACTTAGGAAGTAATAGCTGGGAGCAGAAGTGAATTACACACACCCATAAGTAAGCAATTGGCGATCAGTGGCCATCAATAGTAACACAGATTTTCCCAAAAGCTGGAATAGTTATTGAAGCTGATACTGGCATTGTTAGAAGACAGCTCAGAACAGAAACCTATCAGTGCCCTCCATCCATTCCCCCTTTCCAATGCCTTTCCTTTAGCCTCCCTCAGAACTTAAACACAACTATGGGTAAGGGGAGAAAGCTTGATTAGTCAAGATTAAGTTCACACTGCCAATTGTAAATTCAACTTTTAACAGAAATAAAAATGAAGCAATTCTTTCTCACCTTTCACTTGCAATTTGTACAGAATGCCTTTATATTGTCATATATAGATATTTTGTAAGCACCACTGTTGTCAGTGACAAGGAGGCGACTACAGTCTTTTTTTTTTTCCTTTTTCCCTATTTCTTTTTTTTTATTTTTTATTTTAAAATATGCTTGGATTACATAAATATTACACAAAAATTAAAGGGATTCCCATGTTCCCCAGTTCCCACACCTCCCATAACATCGCACATAAACATCTTTCATAAGTGTGCCACATCACCTGCAATGGATATACACATCTTGGGGCTTTGCCACTAAGCATGGACCCTAGTTCACATTGTAGACCACACTCTCTCCCACACAGTTCTGCATGTTATATACTGATGTAAAATGGACTATATCTGTCATTGTAATGTCACTCAGGATTATCCCCAAGTCCTGAAAAAGCACCTGTATTACAACTGCTTTTCCCTTCCCTGCCCCAAAAGCATCCAGTGGCCACTGGCTCCACCTCACTGTTGTAATTTATTCCATTGCTTGAATCACAATATGTCTACAACAGAATACCATTAAGTCCACTCTCATCCATATCTCTTACCCCAATCCTGAGGAGTTTGGGTTGGTGATGTCCACTCCACCTCCAATTGAGAGGGGTCTTATATCCCATGGATAAGATGGATGGGATTATTCTGCCTGCAGCTGCAGGCTCACTCCATTCACTGGGATGGCCATTGTCCATCATTGTCTCCTCACCAGGTGACTTGGGTGAGTCCATTGAGCTGTAGAGTAGGAGTTGAGCTCCACCGAGATTCCAGGAACAGCTGGACCATGTGCAGGGAGGACTTATTTGAGTCCAACACTGTCACTCTCAGGAGAACAGATTCCAAAGTAAAGCCCACTGATAAGGCATCAGTCTCTGGAGCTAACCCCCTTATATAGGACCTGGGTGTCTCCAGTGCCCTCAGGACCCCTCTGTGTGGGGTGATTTCCATTTTGTTGTTTTATGAGATCCTACTGAGGTGTGCATAAGTGTTACCTCTGGGATGACCCCCGACTCTCTTTGAAGTCTCTTAGCCACATGAACTCATTTGTCTTTACAATTCCCCCCTTTTATTCAAGGTCTTTTTCCAGTTGTATTGCCTGTTGGCACTCGGTTTTAATCCCTCATAGCCAGGGAGGCTCATCCCTGGAAGTCATGTCACATGCTGGGAGGATGGTAATGCATTTATATGGTGAGTTTGGCTTAGAGAGAGGCCACATTTGAGCAACAAGGAGGCTCTCAGGTGGCAACCCTTAAGCACCCCATAACAGTACGCTAATTTTCAATTATAAGAGCAAAGACTCATAAAGCTAGTCATCAATAATAAGAACCCATCAGTGGACCATCCTCCTCTGCCAGACACTGCCCCTGTAATCTGGGGACTGTTGCTGCTCCCTTGGAGAATGTGGCAGGGCTCTCCAGGCTGTGAATTCAGTATTCCCTCATTTATTGAGTGATTGTCTACCCACTTGACCATGCCCCACCCCTTGATTATTTGAACAATTTTATATATCTTTCATGTATATTCAGGTGAACTTCTTCCCATGAAACCCCCTCACAGACACCGCCCACCAATGATCCTCTGCTGCCCCCGTTGTAACCCTTCTGTGATCTAAACCTTCCTTGAAGATGAAGCCCATATAATAGCCAAATACAGTTAATAGGAAAATGAAATAATAATGATAAGCTTAAATATAAGAGATAAAATACATGGAAACTCAGAAAAAAATACCTAAAAGTAAAATAAAGTTAAAGGATTGGGACATTCAAAAAATGGGAAAAAACAAAACAAAACAAAATAAATAAATAAATAAATAAAAATTAATTATTATTATTTCTTCGTTTTATAACTGCATTATCAGGTTTCCAGTCTGTAGCATGGCACCTTCCCCCTCTTACTCCCCAGTGTCTACCAAATTTTCATTTAATTTTCAAAGAAGTTTTGGGTCACAGCAAAGTCACACACAAAATAATAGAGACTCTCATATACCCAACGTCCTTCCCTTTTCCTCACCCCATATTAAAACCTTTTTTTGTGTGTGTGGATGGTAGCATTGTTATAACTGCTATACAGATAGTGAAACATTGCTACTAAACATTGTCAATGGTTTACAGTATAGTTTACAATTTAGACGGTATAGTTTAATAATTTCTGATGATATTTACCATGCCCTGTGTCCATTACTGTAAGGTAATGAAAAACATTTCCCATGACCACTAAATACCCCATTTGATCTTTTCTGTTCTTTCCTCCCCATCTCCCTGGGGCACATGACACTCCCCTGTCTTGACTCATTGGATGACAAGATTCATAGTTACATGCAACAAGAGGTCTTGACACGCTGATTATTCTCCCCTATTAGGATCCACCCTTGCTCCTAAGTGACACCCACCTGTCTGTTTCTGGGTGAGTCGGTCCTCCCAAAGATGGGGGTCCATCTCCTACCCACCCACCATGTGGGTCTCCACTTCCTGACACAACACATTATGACAGGATGAACATGCACACACTCCCCAGAAGGCTACTCCATATGCACCCCGTCCTGAATGCCCCCCCAACCTACACCCTAAACCAGTGACACTACCTTGTCATATTGCCATAAGAGCATTCCCACTCCTGCACTTTCAATATCATACCCACAAATCCCATGTTCACCTAGTCGCCCTCCCATCTCTACCCCCAGTTTCCTGGTATTCGAACCTGCCCTTCCTAATCTACCCACCTGTCAACCCTGCACCACCAAACCCAGTAATATCACTACCCACCTGTCTTATCCTTCAGTATGCAACTATACTGTATCACTTTACCATAGATTATGTCCATATAGGTGATGGCTCACAACCATCTTTTCTCTTTCTCTCCCTTGTTAACCTATCTTTCAGACCGTGGTTCTCAGAGACTGCTCAATTTCCTCAATTCAAATCAGTGAAGTCATATACTGTTCATCCTTCAATGCCTGGCTTGCTTCACTCAACATAAGTTCTTCAAGATTCATCCATGTTATTCCCTGTATTAACACTTTATTCCTTCTTACAGCTGAGTAATATTACATTGTATGTATGTAGATATTGTTTATCCAGTCATCAATTGATGGGCACCGGGGCTGATTCCAACTTTTGGCAACTGTGAACAATGCTGCTATGAACATTGGTGTGCATATATCTGTTCGTGTTTCTTGCAATATTTTAAGGGCTTAACATACTGTTCTGATTTCTTTTACTAGGCACTGCCTATTTTCTTGAGAGACACTTGCTCCTCTATTTAAAAACATTGCAGGATGCTCCAAGATGGGATTTTAATATTTTCTTATTTTTTGTGTGAGTCTCCACCCACTCTTACAGCGCACTATGACAAGATCAACACTTACATATTCCATAGAAGCCTGGCCCAGGTGTGCTCTGTCCTGTTTGCCCCCCCACACACACATCCAATACCTTGCACCAGTAATGCTCCTTTGCCGTATTTGCAAAAAGAACATTCCCAACATTTTAGTTTTAACCACAGACCTGCAAATCCCCAGAGTTCACCTGCTCCTTCTCTGAACCTCCACACAGTTCCATGGATAGTCCAACCCAACCCCACCAATCTACCTTCTTCACAGACCAGCAGCACTGATCCTATTAGCATCACTGCACCACTGTCATGCTCATCCATTGCACAGCTACATGCTTCCAGGTTATCATAGATTTTGCCCATATGGGCATTGGATTACAACCCTCTATTTCCTTTTTGTCTCGTAAAAAATATCTTCCAGACTTTAGATCTGTGTGTCTGCTCAATTTGCTTAATTCATATCAGTGAATTCATGTACAATTTGTCCTTCAGTTCCTGGCTTGCTTCTCTCAACATAAGGTCTTCAAGATTCATCCAAGTTATCCTGTGTGTTAATACTGCATTCCTTCTTACAGCTGAGTAATATTCCACTGTATGTATATACCACAACTTGCTTATCAATTCATCTGTTGATGGACATTTGGGTTCTTTCCAACTATTGGCAATAGTGAATAATGTCACTTTGGACTTTGGTGTGCATATTTCTGTTTATGTCCTTGCTTTCTATTCTTCTGGGTATATACCCTGCAGTGCATTTGCTGGATCATATGGCAGTATTATAGTTAGCTTCCTGAGGAACCACACAACTGTCCTCCACAATGGCTGAAACATTCTACATTCCCACCAGCAGTGTAAAAGTGTTCCATTTCCTCCACATCCTCTCCAACACTTGTAGTCCATTGTTTTTTTAATAGCTGCCAGTCTCTTGGTTTTAAGATGATATCTCATGGTAGTTTTGATTTGCATTTCCCTAATAGCTAGTGATGTGTAGCACCTTTTCATTTGCTTTTTAGTCATTTCTATTTCTTCTTTGGAGAAATACCTGTTCAAATCACTTGCTCAGGTTTTAAATGGGTTGTTTTCCTTTTTCTTTTTGAGATGTAGTATTTCTTTATATCTGCTGGATATTATACCCCTATCAGATAGATGGTTACTAAATATTTCTCACATTGAGTTGGCTGTTTTTCACTTTCTGGAAGAAATCCTTTGAGGTGAAAAAGATTTTTATTTTGAGAAGACCCAATTTATCTCTTTGTCTCTCATTGCTCGTTCTTTGGGTGTAAAAGCAGGAAACCATTTCCTACTACAAGACCTTGTAGATGCTTTGCTACATTATTTTCAAATATCCTTAGGGTCTTGGTTCTTATATTTAGATCTTTGATCTATCATTACTTATTTTTTGTATAAGGTGTGAGATGATGATCCTCTCTCATTCTTTGGGGTATGGATATCCTGTTTTCAAGCACCATTTGTTGAAGTGGTCATTCTCTCTCAGTTGAGTGAGATTGGTGGCCTTGCCAAATAGCAGTTGACCATATCTGTGAGGATTTATATCAGAACTCTCATTTCTCTTCCATTGGTAAGTATTTCTATCCTTGTGCCAATACCGTGCTGTTTTGACGACTGTAGGTTTGTGGTACGTTTTAAAGTCAGGTAGTGTGATTCCTCCAATTTTGTTTTTCTTTTTCAATATGTCTTTGGCTATTGAGGCCCCTTGCATTTCCAAATAAATTCAATAAATTTCATAGTTATATTTTCCAATTAGGTGAAGAAATCCTGTGATAAGTTTCATGGGATATTGTCAAGTCCATAAATGAGTTTGGATAGGATTGACATCTTAATGAGGTTTAGTCTACTTATCCTTGAACAGGGAGCATTCTTGCATTTAGTTAGGTCTTTGAATTACTTTAACAATGTTGTTTAATTTTCTGAATACAAGTCCTTTATGTCTTTAGGTAAATGTATTCCTAGGTATTTGATTCTTTTAGTTGCTATTGTAAATGAATTTTTTTCTTGATTTCCTCTTCAGATTGCTCATTATTGGTGTACAAAAATGATTCTGATTATTGCATAATAATCTTTATAACCTGCCACTTTCATGAACACATTTATAAGCTCTAGAAGCTTTGTTTTAGATTTCTCAGGATTTTCTATAAGAAGATCATGTCATCTACAAATAATGAAATTTTAAATTCTTACATTCTAATATGGATGGATTTCATATCTTTTTCTTGCCTAAGTTCTAGAGCAAGTACTTCTAAAACAATGTTAAATATGAGCGGTGATAGTGGGCATTCTTGTTCCAGATCTTAGAGGGAAAGCTTTTAACATTTCACCTTTGAATATATTGGCTGTGGGTTTTTCATATGTAACCTTTATCATGTTGAGGAAGTTACCTTTTATTCCTATATTTTGACGTTTGTTTGTTTTTTAATCAGGAAAGGGTGCTGGTATTTTGTCAAATGCTTTTTCTGCATCTATAAAGATAATCATGTGATTTTTTTCCTTTTGATCTATTTATATGGTGCATTACATTGATTGATTTTCTTATGTTGAAACATCCTTGCATATCAGAGATGAAACCCACTTGATCATGGTGTATAATTCATTTGGTGTGTTGTTGAATATGATTATCAAGTACTTTTTGAGGATTCTAGAATCTAGGTTCATTAGAATGATTGGTCTATAGTTTTTGTTTCTTGTGGCATCTTTGTGTGGTTTTGATATTTGGGTGATGTTGGTATCATAGAATGAGTTAAGCAATATTCCCTCCACTTCTATGTTTTTGGAAGAGTTTAAGCAGGATTGGTTTTAATTCTTTCCAGAATGTTTGGTAGAATTCATCTATGAAGCTATCTGGGCTGGGCTTTCTTAGTTGGGAGGTTTTTGATGACTAATCAATCTTGTTACTTGTGATTTGTCTGGTGACCTCATCAATATCTTCTTTTGTGAATGTAGGCTACTTGTGTGTTTCTAGGAATTTGTCCATTTCCTGTAATTCATCCATCATATTGGCATACAATTTTTCAAATTATTTTTTGAAGTCAGTTGTGATATCCCCATCCTCATTTCTTATTTTATGTATTTGCATCATCTCTCTTTTTTTCTTTGTTAGTCTAGCTAAGTGTTTGTCAATTTTATT
>JAQZBX010045489.1:0-21032 GCA_029593785.1 Cabassous unicinctus | reverse complement strand
CATAGAGGCTGTTGGTTGGAGGAGTTAGGAGTCTTCTTTCTCCCTCCACAACCTATCCATTTGCGTTCAACTCCTGGATATTGCTATAGGAGCCTGCTGGAGAAAATAGGAAAGGAGCTGTGATTTTACTCCTTCTCCTATTTTGAGGTCCAAAGATATAGACCAAGTCTGATGGTAAGGCTTTTCTGTTTTGATGTCAGCTTTCCAGGAATGGACAAGGGGCCAATGACATTCAGCTCATCCTAAGTGCTGATGTGGGCATATAGGGCAGCAAGAAAGCTTAGCTGGCTAAGGGCGAGTGCCTGCCCACTGCTGACACTGGAACCTGTTCACATCAGGTCTCAATTTGATGTTGTGAACATGTCTTGGGAGAAATATTTCATATATGTGATTTGAAAGAGCTGGACTATTAAAGAGCTGTAACACTTGTGGTCCAGGCAGCCTGACAGTGGAACATCTCTGATAGGTTATGAAACTGAGGGATGGGAGCTTTTCCCATAGGTCATCCACCCACTTATTCCCATCTCCACCATCATTACTATCCTGGGCTACGCTGCCGTCATCCCTTTTTTGTTTGATCACCTGCAATAACTTCCATATTATTCTTCCTGTTTCCATTCCTTTCCCTGCTAAAAAATCCGTTCCCCATTTAGCAATGAGAGTGATTTTTTTTTTAAACAACATGAATCCTGTTTAAAGCATTTCAAAAAAGTTTTCTATTTTGCATATAATTAAGTTCCAATCCCTTTCCATGGCCTACACATCCTACATGGTTTGATCTTTGCCTCATTTTCTACTCTCTTTTTAACTACTATGCTCCAGAAACACTGGCTTCCTCTCAGTTTTTTGAGCATCCACGCTCGTTCCCACTCTAGGGTTTGTTCTCACTAGTTCCCTCTACTTTGAATGCTCTTTCCACAGACTTTGTATAGCTGAATATGTCTTAGCTCAAATGTTACCTGTTCATCCTTTCCCTGATCATCCCACCTAAGGTGTCTCCCTTCACCTGCAATTGTTTCATTTGCAATGATCAGAATCTGAAATTTTCTTAAAATTTGTTTACACCTTGGCACTTTCGCTACTAGTGAAAACTCTATGAAGCTTGGGACCCTGACGCTCTTGTTCATCACTTAATCCCCAATATCTAAACTTTGCCAGTCACCTAATATATTCCATAAACATTTGTTAATGTTGAATCATCAGAAATCATATCTCCCATTTATTTGAGAGACTATTAGGGATCAGGCAGAGATCCAGATGCATAATATATATGGGCTTCTTGAATTCTTTCCCAAACCCTGCAACATAAACATTACCGTCTTCCAAGTAGAATTTGAGATTCAGAAAGCTAAATGACTTGCACAGATCTGAGTTTTGATTCTCTATCTGATTCCAAAGGTCATGCTTTTGCAGTGTACTATCTATGCATTCTCCTTCAGGCATACAGCCATTTAGTAATTATTTATTAAAAATTTATTGCATTCCAGATATTGTACTGGGTTTGGGGGATAAAACTATGAAAGAGATGATCCAATCCATTGGTTTCAGTAGTCTAAAGCAGGGGTTGATGAACTTCTGTAAATGGCCAGATAGTAAATATTTTCAGCTTTGCTGGCCATAAGGTATCTGTTTTGACTATTCAACTCTGCTATTGTGGCATTCAGTCAGCCATAGACAATATTAAATAAATGGGTGTGACTGTCTCCCCATAAAACTTTATTTACAAAAACAAAGTGCTGGCCTGATTTAGCCCATGGGCCATTGTTTGCCAACTTCTGGTCATCGCATTGCATTACATATTATTGCACTGATAAATGCAATTGCACACACATGAAAAGAATATTTTGCCTTTGGGATGACATAGTAGTTGTGGATAGGAACTTTTTAACGCAAACAATGATGGAAAAGACATTTTGGACTAAGAAAAGAGCATTGTAAACGTGATTTGAGACCATTACTGAAAATTGTACATTATGGCAGAAGTGTAGCAATTGTAGGGTATGGGCACATAAGGCAGGATGGGATGTGGGCTATGGAATTAAGCCAGAGAGATAAACAGCAGTCATATCATGAAGCACCTCATAAGCCAAGTTTAGGAGGTTTTACTTCATTGTGATGGCAATGAGGTGCCATTTAAATATTTTAAGCAGACAATTGATATAATCAGAATAGTGGTTTTAAAAGATCACTGGTTTCAGTATTGAGGAGCCAGAAATGGAGGTAGGGAGATTAATTAGGGGCTCTTTCAATGTTCAGTGAGAGCTGATGATGGAAAGTGGCAATTGATGGATTAAAAACTTCTTTAACAAATAGTCAACAAGTCTTTGATTGGATGGATGTGGTTGCAGTAGAGCTGGTGAAGGGAGAATGACATGGGATATTGGAAAGGCAAGCAGGGCCCAGAATATGAAGGACTTCTAAAGCCAGGATAAGGAGTTTAGATTTTATTCTGAATGTGATGAAAATTCAATGGAGGAAATTCTTGGGCAGAGGACAGACAAGAGCTGACTTACATTTTGAGATCATTCTGACTGTTGTTTGGAGAATAGATTATAAGGGGGTAATGGCAGAAGCAGAGAAGTGAGAGACGAAATACAAGTTCTAGCTTCAGAGCTTTACACAGTTGCTGCCTAGTAAATTCTTCATGACTTAACAGGTCTGTAAAATTGATAACAGAAAGTATTCCTTTTAACGGAATCATAGAGTAACCCAAAGAATGTTTTATTTAAACTTGGTAAGATGCATAAAACACTGTATAAAACATTTAATCCACAGAAAATGTGTAGTAGAATTAAGTCTTTGCCTTATTTCAGCAGGCATTCGTGTCTACTATAACCCGAACAAATAACTAAAAAGCAAGCCATCTGATAACATCTGGCTTTTGCCATTTTCTTTACGTGACGTTACAGAAAATCTCTTGAATTGTAATAGATGAGCAGTGAAATGTAAAAAGCAGAATCTATAAGAAATTGGTATTACATCCACATTCCTCTGACAAACCTGGCTCCACCGTGGTGCTCTTGGTGGATTGACATAAACTGAGAGGGTAAGTAAATCCCCTTCTTTCAAGTTGCAACACTGAAGGGATTGAGTCATTTGGTTCTGAAAGGAAATTTATCCTCCTGAGTTTCTTATACCATGAAAGACACAAGGTCTTCCATGGAAGCTAAGGTCTTTAGGGCTATAACATCTGGAACTCATTGCTGAGCAATTGCCTGGCTTCCCTGCGTAAACATTGCCTTCCTTCTCTGCACCTTTCTTTCTGATGTTAAATTAAAATGTTGGTGAGAAATCTAATTTTGAGAATTAAGAAATATTTGAGAAGCTTCTACCACAAGTTCTTTCTATCCACATAAAGCCTGGAGTATGAAAATAATCCTTAAACAGAATGTCTGTTATTGGCTAATCTCAAGGATTTTCTTTTGTTGGTGCTATCAAAATAGCATATTGGTGCTATCAAATATAGATAAAGATGTTTAGAGCACAGTTAAGATCTACAGGTCAATCATCAAGATTGGAGAAACACACAGACATGTTTTTACATTTGAGGTCTGGGCACTTAAAGGCTTTATTCAATTCACAGTAAAATGTTATACATTTTGAGGTAAAACATATGTACATACAGAGAGAAAGTTTTCCACTGCTGCCACTTGACAAAGAGCAATTATTTTTAGAAATGATGGTGGTCATAGCAGTTTCATTTACAAACGTAATCTCCCAGTGCTGGGAGATTTTGGTTTCTTTGATAAGACAATCTGTTATACATTTTAAACTTTTTTTCAGACACAGAAACCTGAAGAATTTCCTGCTTTCAATAAGATGCAAAAGGCAAATAAGAAAATCCATGTGTTCAAAGATCATTAAAAACTTAATACCAACTAAGAAGTTATGGTTGCAGTGAAAAATGTGCAAATTTTGTCACTAAAAAGGATTATGATTATTCTTCTAACTCAGTAGCTCAGGTGATAATGGGGAATTTTTTAGCACCACTGTGGATAATCTATTGTTCTAATAGCTTTGTGTATTAACTCATTTAACACTTCAAACAACCTTCTTCTTCTTATACCCATCTTATGGATGTGGAAATTGAGACACAGAGAAGTTAAATAACTTGTATATGGTCACCCAGACAGCAAGTGCTATTGCTGGGAAGTGTTCCCAGGCAGCCTGATTCTTTACCACTACTTCTTATTGTCTTCCAGAAAATTATCAAATGATGATGTGGCAAAGATTTTGGGTTCCTAGAGTCTATTTCCAATTCTGCCTACAAGATTATCTTTACCAAGTTTCTGTTTTTCTTTTTACTTAAAATGGTTACATTGTAAATGCTAGAGATGTAACTGAAATGGTTTTCCCGTAAAGTTTAAGAAAATAGTTGAATTTTAAGAAATGATTTAGGAGTTTATTTACCCATTTTGTCATTTATTTGTCATTTGTTATCAGTGAGAACATTTATATTAAGCTAAAGTTTCAGCTTTTAATGTACTGTTCCCTACTATTCCCACTTAAAAATAACTATTCTAAGGAAAAATATGAAATATAAGAAAAGCTACATACTATATACATTTAAAAATATCTTATTGAATTATAATGTGAATTTAAAAAGTGTATGTAAGTATACAGGCCTGGCAACCCGTATTGAAGTTTCTAACTGTATGAATTTGCTTATTCTAATTGTTTTATATCAGTGAGATCATACAATATTTATGCTTTTGTGCCTGGCTTATTTCATCCAATATGATGTCTTTAAGATTCATCCATGTTGTTGCATGTATAAGAACATTGCTCCTTTTCATGACTACATAATATTCCATTGTATGTTATACCACAGGCCCTGTCTTGGTATGTGCTATGTAAACTTGGGAGTCTTCTGTTGCCTTCATTTTCTGTTTCATGAGTTGGACCAACAGAAGAAGCTAATACATAAAGAGAGGAAAAATTGTGCAGAAAGGAGTAAAGATAAAAGACAGAAGGACAGTCCTGAAAACACTTGAATCTCTGGTTCCAGTCTTCTCTGAGGCAAGGTTGCATCCCTGCCTTTAGAGTCTACAAGTCGTCTCCTAATCCTTACAATAAATTCCTTTTTCTTTGCTTAGGCTAACACAAGTTGGTTTCCACTACTTTCAATCAATGAATTTAAGCACATGTGATGCTTCCTAAGGGAAATGCAGAATGTTTGGAGAATGGAGTGTTCTCTGCAGGGGCCAGAGGCCCATCAACCAATAGTTTTTGGGAATTAATATTAATGTGACACATTTGTGCCCATAGGCTGGTGGGCTCCAGGGACATCTAGCTTACACATTTTAAATAATATAAAATCCAGAAACAGGCTTTGTTACAAAATCCACTTTGTCCATAGTATAAAAACAAAGTAATTACTCAGTTGTTCTTAACTGCTCTTGAGACCAGAAATTTCTTGCAATAGTCCTCAAAGAGTGGACTCTGTGTAATGTAACTGGAAAGAAATATAATGCCAAGCAACCCTACGTTTTAGTATGTTTATCCTTACATGTAGGTCTCCAGCTGGACCTATGCTTTAAATCAGGGGTTCTTAACAAAGGGTCCATGAGCTTGAATTGAAATTAAAAAAACACATTCTTGTGGGGACATGTTGGTGTGGGTGTGATATATTTATTAAATAATACACAGTGTAGTGTGGACTTAGTAAGGGGTCCGTGGTTTTTACCTGACTCACAAAAGGGTTCATGGAACAAAGAGGGTTAAGAACACTGCTTTAAATGAACTCTTAGATCAAAGTAAATAAAGATTTCCCTCTACTGGGTCTAGTCTTTACCTCAGAATGAAAAATAGCCAAAAGCTAGGCCATTGAAATCAAACTTCTCTGGGAATTTACTGACCCATGTTTTCTTTAGAGTCATTAGTCAGGTTAATCACAAAACTGTTTAGAATCAGAATTATCCTTCACAGTAATAGAATATACATGAATGCCATTACCAAGTTCAGGCTGCTGAGTGGATAGAAGGAGAGCTGAGTTGGTTTGTCCTAGAAGCTAATGACTTGTCTTGGGAATTTGAAAAGGAAAGAATTACCTGGTGCTTATAGCTTTCTCCACAAATAGCCAAAGATTTAGTAAATATTTGTTCTTTTATTTTTTTAGTACAAAATTCACAACCAGGCAATCCAAGTTGTTGATGTGTTTCTCTACTTTATCCCTTTTAATTTAGTCTCTGTCTCTTTTTCTCACTTGCTTTATCTAACAATCTATCATCAAAATAATGCATATTATGGATAAAATTTAAGTCATTCAGAAGAGTATACAATGGAGAACTAAAAGCCCTCTGAACCACTATCTTCATCTTTATTTCCACTGCATAGAGCAAAGCACAGCTCATAGTTCCTTATGTTTAGTTCCAGAATTTTTTTAATGCATTTACTAGTATGTGTATGATTACTACATTTTTCATAGAATGACAGAAATGTATCCATAATTTGTTTAGTGAAAAAATATTGTATTACATAAACCCATTTTTATAATAGTTATTGTATAGCCATAAAATAAATTTGAAAAAATAACATAAAATACTGTCTTGGGAGCTGATGTTACTAAGGTCTCTTTTTTATTTATATAGTTATGTTTGAATGTATTACAATAACCATTATTTTATATGTTTAAGAAGATAGAAACAAAGAATAAAATGCACTGTCAATTTGGGACAAACATAAAACAGACCATGTCTCTTCTTTCTTCAATATATGTGTTTCCCAGTTTTCACTGACTCACTTCTTGTGGCTGTAATTTCTAATTTGTTTCTTTGTGACTCTTGATTTCAATTTCCATAATAATCCTCTTCATCATCTAATGAAGATATATAACAAATATTTGCCTTAGGAGATGAAGATAAGAGCAAATTAACTGTCAGAATTATGCTTTATGACAACCAAACTTTTGCCCTGATCTCCAGTGACACATTATGACTATAAACCACATCTTTTTAATAGCACTTCACACACACACACCCTTTTTTGTTCAGAAAAATAATGAGTTATGCAAACAAAGGGAGAGATCATTTCCAAAGTAATTAGCTCTTACAACTGAGCTATCATAGAGACTCTCTCATTTTGTAGCTGAGATTTTGAGACCTGTGAACATGAAGCCTGCACCACCCTTAGAGAAGGAAGAAGTTAGATATTTCCTCTCTTGGGTGAAACTTGTAATTTTCTATGTGAACATAGGCCTTGGACAAGTTCTTTAAGACCTTGCACTTTCTTGAAGGAAGCAGTGAAAGGCCAACAAATTGGCAATTACAAAATTAAAATTAGAGGTCCCACAAGTACACCCTGCCCCCTCCACTGTTACAAGTTGTTCAGTGTAACAGCTAAATAACTGCTTTAATATCTACATTATGTTATTTAGGGTCGGGCCACAATTCCATTGCTAATTTGAATTACCATAATACTCATCTGGCAGAAAAACTTTTGAAAAGTCAAAATTCAAACAGTTTCTAGTGAGAGCTCTCAGTGCTGGCTAATTGCACAAATCAACAATTAAGTCATTGGTTGATATGGTTTTATTTGCATCCATGGTCTTGTATAACTCTTTTCTGATTCAGAACACTAAGGAGGGAATCAACGCTGATATCTGGAGCGTAATCAAAAATGACAAAGTTGTTTTGGGCGAGTTTTTTTCCTTCTTCCATTTCAAAATGCAACCCAAGTGATTAAGAAAGAAGTCTTGAATCTGCTCTTTTCTGTTTCCCTACCTGGTTTGTACCACTGTGTATCTTCTAATGTACTTTGATAAGTACTGGGCTTATCTTTTTTTGGTATCCACAGAATATTCTTTTAGGAATATCCTTCTCTTAACTCCTGCCTGGTTGCTAAGTGAATGCATCCATTGCTTTGTGATTTTCCCAGTTCCTTGCCTCTAGGACAAATGGATTGAAAAAGTAAATAATCTCAGCATTGAAAGGCAAACTTAAATGAGAGGAGATATACTAATGCTAATTTAAGGGACACTGGATAGGACGTAAGACTGTAAAGTATTCATCATATGAGGTGCTTTGGTGGCTTGGAGGACCATTACTATCTTGCTTGAGCATTCCTTCTGTTAGAGACTATGCTCTGTGAGAGTAGTCTACAATCTCTAATTCTTATAATTTCAACCTTGTTTGTTTGTAATTTGAGACCATATTTAAATTTTTGTCAGACACAAAGATGTTACATGAAGTAACCTCTGGCTGCTTATACATTGATCAGCCAGAGCATGCTATAGAATTATTGCTCCAATTACTGGTATGCAAAAGGAGTGATGAAGTCAGCTGTAGACTGATCCAGGAAGCAGAGAACATCTGGGAGTAGTTGTGTCCATCACAGTATTTGTTTGGAAGACACATGACGTGAAACCATGAGGTTGAGATTATACATATTATGAGAAGATTGGTAGAGTCTAGAAGATAAATGTGATGCAGTTTTTATCTATTACTGAGATACCTCTCCTAATCTTCATGAGATTATGAACCAACGGTATTTCCTTAATTTGCAAGGACCACTTCTTACAGCAAAGTGCAGAGGTAATATGCCACACATTTAAAATGGCAGTTGTGATGAGGGGGTGAATGTGTATATTTATATGGTTAGGCATCTGAAAATGTCTCATGTCATACATCTCTATTTCTACAATAGGGAAAAGAGGAAAACTTGCAGTTCATCATAACATTTAAAAAAATTAAAATAGAGCAAATATGTTTGCTTTTATGTACGATTCATAACTACTCAAGATGCTTGGTGCTAAGTCTCTATATTGAGGACACACCCAATAGAACTGTCCAGATACTTAGCAGCTACTTTCTATAGCACAAGTTATTGCTAGTGTATTGCTAGTGTATTTAGGGCTAACACCGAATTAAATACCATAATTTGGAAATAAAATCCAAGGAGAGTAAACCTATTCTTGACGTACTGTTTTTAAACTAAGTAGCTATAGCAAATTTAAGCACATGCAGGGATAAAACTCACTTCTGTGAGTTGTAGCACATTAGTACTAAGAAACCTTGTTTCTGGGTTTGGACATGATAGTTTTGTTGAAGTTTTCCCTTATTAAACCAGACTTGCATGATAACATCTGTATACTTATTACATTTTTACTGCACTGGCTCTGTTTTTTTACCATAGTTTTATGATAAAAAATATATGGTTTGGGGCCAGTATTTTTAATAGCTCTCATTGCTCAAAAGTGCTCTACATGACAAAGCATTAAAAGCAATGACTAATCAAGTTCCTGGAATATTTAACCTGAACAATTTTTTTTTAAACAATCATTTACAAACACATGCAGAATGTGGTAAAAAGCAAAACAAAACAAACTAGTTGATTCTGTCCAGCTTTAACCTAGTCATGTCTTAAATGTTAGCTTAATTATATCTTTTAAATGGGACCTGGAATATTTTCCATTCTTATCCTCAAGGAGGAAATACCTCATGTGACAATTTGAATTTGGTGACTCCCCCCAAAAGATTATGTTTTTTGAACTAATCCATTCCTGTGGGTGTGGGACCCTTTTGATTGGACTACGTCACTGAGGTTGACTCAGATTGGGTTTCTGCCCTCCTACTAGAGCTTTATATAAATGGAGACACTAAGAGAGAGACACAGAGAAAGGAAGCTGCCATATTAATCCTTCCAGGTAAGAGAGAGGACTGTTAGAAATAGAGAAGCCTGGAGAGGTGTCCTAAAGTCTGGAACCAGCAGAACACGGAGACATGGAAAGAGGCTTCCGGAGGGGCTGGGCCCACAGAGCAGCTCAAGGCTGAGGAGATGAGCCAATCCATATGCCTGATAACCCACAACTGAACTCAGAAAGAAAGCAGAACAGACGAGAGTAAGAGAGGAGGCCCAGAAAGAGACAAGTCCTATGCCTGGTTGCCCACAGCTGGCCTCCGGGACATGGTGAGCCTGGAGGGGAAGGCAGGGACCTTGACAGAGATTGGCCGCCACCTTGCTTCACCACAGGGCAGGACCTCAGAATCACCAATAGCTGACTTTGGTGAGATGCATCTCTGCTGATGTCTTGATTTGGACATTTCACGGCCTTAGAACTGTAAGCTTTTCTCCTGAATAAAATTCCCATTATAAGAGCCAACCCATTTCTGGTGCTTTGCATCAGCAGCCCTTGGCAAACTAAGACACCTTTTTATCACTTTCTTCCCCCATTTTTCTTCAGAAAAGACTTTTGAAGGGCATAGGAGTTCTTTCTAGAACAAGTGGGCAAAGAAAAGAGGGGAGGTAAATAAGAGAAATTACAATTTTCATAAGCATCTCTGCAAATCCAATTATGACAAGCAGGTGGTCTGTGGGCTCCTGTATGAAGTGGAAGTTTATGTGTTGATGGTGCCTGATGAAAGCCCCAAGAGTACACAGCCTCAGTGCTTGGAGTGGAGACTGGTAGAAGCTCAGTCTCTTTTTTGAGTGAATCTGGGACTAACTCCTGATTTTCCCCAAGTCTTCCTTTTTATTTATATAGTATGTGTGACAGTTTGAGATTATTTTATGAATCCCTAAAAGAGAAAGATTATGTTTGTAAACTAATCTGTTCCCCTGGGTGTAATACCCTTTGATTGCATTAGATTCAGCTGAGATATGTTTGATTAAATTACCTATTAAGATGAGGACTTTGATTTGACCATGTCAGCAAGGCATGATTCAGGTTCAGTCCCTGCCTCCTTGGTGGGCCAGTATAAATGGACACTCACTCAAGAAGTAACACGGGAAGAGAGAGAGCTCTGTCATTTTTGATCCTGGGGCCCCGGGGAGAGAGGAGCCATTAGCCTGATAGTTTGCAGCTGACCTTGGGAAGATAGCTTGAGACTGATATAGAAAGTCCGGAAAGACATGAGCTCTTTGCCAGGAGAGAGAGAAAGCCCTGAGAGACAAACCCTGTGCCAGCCTGCAGCTGAGAGAGAGGAAACCCAGAGGGGAAGGCTGAACCCTCACAGAGATCAGCGACCCTCTTACTTCAACATGTGGCAAATGACTTTAGTGAGAAAGCAACCTTGAATTAGACTCTTTAGGGCCTTGTAACTGTAAGCTTTTACCCCAAATAAATACCTTTTATAAAAGCCAAGAGATTTCTGGTACTTTGCATCAGCACCCCTTTGGCAGACTAATACAGTACGTAATATGTACTGATGATAGTACTTTATAACTTTATAGTTCTTAATGTTTTCATTCTTTCCAACCTCCAATGTTCTTCATCTTCCTACTGGGGCTCAGACCTTGACCCCTAGCTACATAACCTAGAGTCTTGACAAGTCTTTTAAAGTAAGTCTTCAACCCTTTTATTATGTGCAGAAAAGATGGAACATTAAATTCCTGAGATTCCCACCCTCATGTAAGTCTTAAACCCAGACCACAAAATGGTGCAACTTGTATATAATGTGAGACTCAGATGGCACAAATCTGAGATGATGATTCTTAAAATCAGACTTGGCTCTCCCAGAACATACCAAGTTTGGTTTTCTGGAATTGGTTACAGGAAAACTTTAGGTTTCTCAAAATCTGGATTAATTTTCTCAAAGAGGGGTCTGAAGGAATACTAAAATGTAATTTTTAAAATCCTATGTTTTGAATTCAACAAGCTAAAATAAAATTAATAGAAATTTATTTTGGTATTTTGAATGGTTAAGTTGAATAGCACCACGTGATTTTAGTGCCTGAAGTTCCCATTTACGTCAACTATCTTATTGGCACCAAGAGGGCCCATGGTACTGTTGTATGCTAGTTAGAAAAAGAACCAAATATAATTCAGGAATGATGGCTTCCCACTAAGTAAAGAACAAAGGACATCTTTGGTCATCATTTCAAGTTGAGAAAGCAACTTGGAAGGAAAATCAAATCTTCAAAATACTTTCTGAAGTCTCTGCATGTGAACTCTATTTGCCTTGTGAAATACAATCTGTCACATCTGTTAATTTTTATTTTTTAAAACCATTTTTATAATTTTTATATATGTTTTGATTTTATAGTTTTATCAGACTGAGATAACAAAGCTTGTAACTAATTTCTTCTTGTTTGTGCAAACTTAAATTACATAATAAAAATTATAGTAACATCAGTGGTTAATAAAAATTTTTTCCCTTTAAGTGCTATATTGCTGAAATTTAAGAAACATTGACCTTGATGCATCAAAGTCCTCTAATTAATGGTAAACTAAACAAAATGTTAACTATTTTGAAATGATTTCTTTTGTTAGAAAAACCAAATGATACAATGAATAAGAAAGATGCTTGAAAAAATTTTAAATGCCGAAAGAAAAGTCAGTTGTTTGGAGCACCATTTTCACAAATATCTGTGTTTGATGATGTCCCGTAGTCTCTGAGGCTTTGTTCTGTTTTCTTCATTTTTTTTTTTTTTCTTTTTCTTCCTGAGGCAGGATAATCTCAACTGACCTATCCTCAAGTTTGCTGACTTTTTCTTCTCTTGATTCAAATCTGCTCTTGAGCCCCTTTAGTGAGTTTTTCATTTAAGTTATTGGAATTTTCAACTCCAGGACTTCAATTTGGCACTTTAAAAATAATTTTTATCTCTTTAGTGATCTTCTGTACTTGGTGAGACATCATTCTCAGACATTCCTTTTATTCTTTAGACATATCTCCTTTAGTTCTTTAAACATATTTATAATAGTTGATTTAACATCTTGCCTAGTAAGTCCAATGTTTGGGCTTCTTCAGGGACAGTTTCTATTGACTCCTTTTTTTGTATATGTGGGTCATACTTGCCTGTTTCTTTGTATGTCTCAGGTTAACTAGAGACAAGCCCTCTGAACTGCAGGACAGGTCAAATTGTGAGCTGTAAGATAGGTCATAGAATGACAATTCTCTGGGCGGGGGGCAGGATTTTGGAGGAGTTTCAAACCCCTTCTGCCCCCTCTAATAGCCGTTAGTCTGCTGGTTTTCACAGCTAACATGGTTGCAGGGCTATTGGTTTTCAAGGCTGCTATGAAGATGAGAAGAGGGTGGAAATAAGGACGTTAAAATGTGACAAAACCTGCTGTTGTCACCAAGATTTGGCTGTTTTCCCAGAATAACCGCTCTTCAGCAAGCCTTTCATTAATTTCCAGAGTTTTGAAAAAGTTGGTTTTGACCATTTTTTCCCCAGTGTTCTTGTTGCTTCTAAGGAGGAGTGGATTTTTGGTGGTCCTTGCTTCACCATTCTAGAAGTCTATATTGTGTTTTTATGTTTTTAAAAAATTCTTTCATGCTGTGTTCTCTCTTATTTTTGCTTTGCCTTAGTTGTGTAGGAATTCTGATATTTAGGAAGTTTCATATTTTTGCTCTGGGGATTGCCTCTATAAATATTCCTCTTTCTTCTCTCTCCCCTTTCTTTCCTCTACCATCTCATTTAAGTAATAATATTATCTTTCTTAATGTTTAATTTTTACTGTTAAATCAACTTAGAATGTTGATTGTTTGGTTTGTTTGCTTTAAATGCTCTTTAACTTTCAGCTATTTCACAAAAGACAAAGGGGAAATTTACTTTAGTTACGTCCTTCTTTCTTTCTTCTTCCAATTTTTCTTAGCTGTATCATTTCTACATTGTCAACACTTATAAAATTAATATACTATTTGGTCATGTTCAGTTCCACATTTGTTTTGGGTTTTGTATCAGATTTAAATATATACAGTGACCACTACCAATTCTTTTGTTATAGTTTCTGGACTTTGGTTGGCTGAAGTTTGTCCTCTAGCAATTTTCTCAAGAAGGACTTTGGGGCACAATATTTCCTGGGTTACTGAATGCTCAAAGCTGTTTGTATCTTCTGTATTTAAGTACAGCTTTGCTTTATATAAAATCCTTAGCTCACATTTTCATTCCTTGATAATCTTGTAGATGTTATATTACTACTTCTGGCAGTGGATGAAGGTATGAAGTCTGAGGACAACATAATATATTTTTACCCTTATAAATTACCTGATTATTTTACCTGCAATTATTTCTTTATACTTAAAAATCTAAAAATCTTTAAAATATCTTTAAAATATATTACTGGATGTGTCTCAGTATGGACAGTTCTGGGTTTATTTTCCCTGGAACATGATGTACTCTTTCAGTATGTAGTTTTAAGTCATCTTTTATACTTCAGGGAAGTTTTCTCCTATTAGACCTTTAACTATTTGTTCTGTTCAATTAGGTTGTTTTCTTTCTAAACAGCTTCAAAGGACTTGTTAACTCTCCTTTTTGTAGGTATAACTTTTTTTCTGTCATCCTTTTAAACTCTTTAGTTTCGTTTTGTTCACTTTTCTTATTACCGCCTTTTAAGTTCCCTACTAGATTTTTGATTGTCTCTTCTCCCTTGTGCATCTTCCAATTTTGTCTTCTTTGTACTTCTGCTTTATGATTTTCCTCCATAGATTCAATAGTTTATTACATTTTAAAACTCACAATGAAATGTTTAGCCACAATTTTCAGTTGTTTTGTGGCAACATTTTTCTGGTGCTGTTCTTGATGTTTGGGGATCTTACTGCTATTTTCCATATCTTCTCTTATATAATCTTGGTACCAAGGCTGTACCATTTCCTTTTATTAATGAACACTTGTGATTTTTCTGAGCAACTTTTTTTTTGCAGGTAGATGATGGAAGACCACTGTAACCTTTCAGGCTTCATAATGCAAAAGCTCTTTCCTATTCATCTTCCTCAGAAACAGACTTTCCCTTCAATATGGCTCATCTGTGAGATTTTTATGTAGTCCTGCCTTCTCTGCTTCTCAAAGACTAGTTGGGTCCAGGAAGTCTTCTGCTACCAGCCCTGTTCATCCAGGTCCTACATCCACTGCTGCAAAGAGATAAACAGCTTCTGCACCTCTAGGTGAATGTCCCACCTGCAGGGAAGTATATTTTTCTGAGATCTGCTGCTGTTGCATCATATCGTGACTCTCGTTGCTTCTTCTCCTTTTCTCCATGTGGCCTCCGCCTGGTCTTGGCTGTTTTTGGCAGCTCTTACACTTATTTTAGAACTTGTGGTTTAAATGTTTCCTATTTTTGTCAAAACTGGAGTTTGTAGGTTCTCTCTTGTATTTCTTATTTCTTTTGTTTGATTTCCAAGAGAAGAAGAGGGAAAATTCTGACCAGTACATCCATACTCATACCAGAAGTGCCTTTAATTCAAATCCTTCAACTTGACCTTACATAGTGGTGTTTCTATTAGAACACTGATAACAAACTGAACACACATGACTAGAAAGGATATTGTCCAGAGGGGAAGTGTTTAAAACATTGCATGTATGAATCTGCAGAGTTAAAAAAGAAAAAAAAAAGAGTTAAATAAAAACAACTTAAGAAATAGTTGCTCGGAAAATATTCAATTAAATACAAAAATAGAGAATTTGTTTATTCAAAATAATTTTATCTAGTAACTCTAGTTATTAGAAACCATTTTAGGGTTATTGCCAGGCTCACTTGCGCCCCGGAAGCCGCTGCTTAGTAGGGAGTCATAATGGTCAGCAAAATGGCGTCTGCCAGCAGGGTCGTTCAGGTAGTCAAGTCGCATACTCCATTAATAAGGTTCCCTGAACCTTAGAAGAGACAACCCTAAACTCAGTGTATCAGAAGCTTTGAGATCAGCAGGAATACCATCTCACTCTTCTGCAATTTCACAGCATTCTGTGGGAAGTAAATCACCAGATTTGCTGATGCATCAGGTCCTCCAGATACTGTAGAAAAAGTAAAATCATGACCTCAGAAATACAGAAGGAAACTTATGTCTCAAGAAGAAATTGAATGTATCCAACATGGAGGTCCAGAATAATCACGGACAAGGCTGCTGTTTATCATCAGACAAAAGAATTATCTTTACAATAAAGGGACTTTCAAATGACAAATGAGCTATTGTACATTAAACAACTTTAATAAAATATTCTGCAAAAAATGAAAGAAAATTTAGAAGGACACTTGTATCTCCTAATTTATGTATCTTGGTCAGCTTCTCCACAAGCTTACCTAAGTATTTGTGTGTTATAATTATTAAAATACACATTTTTAAATTAATTTACTCATAAAGTTTTACCACTGTAGAACTATTAAAAGACACAATGTTTGGTAAAATATAATAGGTTTTCCCTAATTTCATTTTCTTTCAGGTGCTGTTTAGAGATGGAAAGAATTTATCAGGCAGAATTACTGCCGATTAGGATCAGTGAAATAACGACTCCATTATTTGTTCTTAATTCTTTTATGTTTTTACATTGAGAAGGTTACTGGAGCATAACTGGCTTAATAAGCATATACTACTCTAAAGGATAAAAATATAGCCAAGGTAGAACAGGTGACTTTATGGTCTTGAGACTGGGGAGATAAAACATAATATTATTATTTATAACCTATATTTAGAAAAAAAAGCCAGTGTATAAAATGGAAATAAGAGTTCAAAATGAATATAGCCTAGGAATAAATGTTTGACTAGAAATTGTAATTATGTTTTGGTGGGTGTTAAAATGTCTTGTTTGGTTTGTTTTACAGTTTTGACAAATCCTGATAACCAGTAACTTTCTCAAACTTGATGTCTGAAAGCCTCATAAAATCAACCTAAAGATTTACCTTATTAAAGCAATTCATGAAACTTTAATAAGGTTGTCCTATGCCAAGGGTATGTTATTATTGTGTCAGTAAGAGCTCACAAAGCTAAATAAATTCTGTTCCATATTAAAAGAAAAGAAAGAAAGAAACCATTTTAGTGAGAAAGAGAATAATTAACATGCAAAAACTAGAAAAATTGTGCCTCCTGTTATAGAGGCCACTCTCTTTGAGTTTTCTTATGGGATATGGCAAAGGTGTTATTGCTTCTTCATAAATGAAATTTGCTTTAGATTAGTTTGGCCACATTTAGGATTGCAGCAGTAGTTTGTGGCTTTCAGATACAGCCTCATTAAACCTAAACATCTAAAATATTTTATTTCAGAAAATTTTACTTTTATAGAGTTTATATTTCCTCATGAAAAAAGGGAGAATATGTGCTTGAAAAGGTTTAAGAATGCCTAAGTCTTCTTTATGGAATACCCAGTGTAATGGAAATATCCCGAGGACTTTGAGTGTGATCTTTATAATTGTGTTGACTCTGAATAGTAAAACACAGACTATAAGGAATGAGATTTTCCAGTGTCTTGACAAAGCCAGTTGCTGTTAGGATGATCCAAAGAAGGAGAAAATCCAAAGGGAAAAGACTCTCTCCCAGGCTAAAAGTTGATTTGAAGGAGAGAAAATAAAAGACAATTTGAAGAAATGTTTCCTCTGTATTTCTATGTGTTAATAAATGGCTAAATGGAAAATAATTTTCATTACTCATCTAGGCATTTTTAGATGTTTTAGAAGGGACAGGTATGGGGATATATTTATTTTGTAAATTTTATAATGTCTTAGCATATAATATCAACATACATGTTACTAATTATATCAAATGATACACCCCAGAAATCTTTCCATGTCAGTACATGAGAGAAATATTTTAGATACATGCTCATGCATACTTATATTAGGTGTTGGATAGTATTTGATTCTATGAATATATAATAATTTATTTAACCCAATCTCTGCTTAGGAACATTTAACTGTTTGCAAATATTTCCAATTATATTTTTATAAATATAACCTTTCTCGTTTGTATAAATATTTTGAAAGCTAAATTTTTATAAATGGCATTCATAAGCCAAATTTTATATATATTTGAATTTTGGTAGATATTGCAAGGTCATCCTACTATCATACGTAAACAGGCATTTTTTTTCTGGCAGGAGCAACCTAGTGAGATGGGGAAAAGAAAGAAAGTGGGTCAGATAGGAAATAAGGAGCTAGTTCCTGCAGGCTTTATAGAAAAGACTTTTTCTATCAGCAGTCATTTTAATTTTGCCAATCTCAGAGTTCAGAAATTTCTCATTATATACGTACTGCTCACTTGTATGTTTTATTTGTATATTTGATGTGAATTGCTTATTTTTACCTATGTTTTCTACTGGATTGGTGTCTTTGATTTGTTTAAGCATTTTTTTTTAAGTTGGGAATATGAGCCCTTTGTTGCACATTTCAAGACCATTTTATTATTAATTTTTTTCTTTATAAAACATTATAGGAGGTCTCCTCTACTTGTGAATTACATTTAAATATATCTCTGGAAATTAATTAAAGGACATTTTAGGACTATTATTTGCTTTGCCATGTTTGTCAATCATAATATCTAGTAAGCAATTGCTAAATGTTTTTTTGGATGAAATTAAAATATGTTGTTGCTAGATCTTCATTCACTTATGAGTTTTAGACTTTTGGTTGTTGTTCAAGGTACACAGAATAATGGCACCCAAGGATATCCAAATTCCAGCCCTGAAACTTATGAATATGATATCTTAAATGGCAAAAGGGACCTTGTCGTTAAGGATCTTGAGATGGGGACTCTCCAGACATGCCCAGTGTGATCACAAGGATCCTTATAAGAGGGAGGTGAGAGAGCCACCATTGGGAGATATAATATAAGCAGGAGTGAGAGAGAGATTTGATAATGCTGCACTGATGGCTTTGAAGATGGTAGAAGGGTCGTGAGCCAAGGAATGTTCACAGCCTCTAGCATCTCGAAAAGGCAGGGAAATGGATTCTCCCTGGAACCTCCAGAAGGAACACAGCCCTGACAATCCATTTTGGACTTCTGGCCTCTAGAAAATAGTAAGTAGATAAGATAGTAAATGTGTGTTGTTTTAAGCCATAAAGTTTGTAGTACTTTATGTCAGCAGCGATAAGAAACTATTGGGACAAGTAAGACACAGGAATCTCTTCTCCAGAAAAATAGCTAGAGGACAGGCTGAAACAGCCCTGAAAAAGATCTTCTAGGGTTTAGGACAGCAGGTGAAGGCTCCACACCACCCAGAGGAGAGAAGAACAAAAGAGGGAAATCACAATGACAGAACCGTGATTTGGAACCAGCAGCGGCTGCTGCTGCTGGCACCCTCCCTCACACTAAAGACTCTTTAGAATTCTTGGGCCTCTGCGCCTGCAACTACAGGCAAAGGGGGCTCCAGGGATCTACCACCCCAGGAAAGGGGAGAGAGAGGGACACAGCCTAAGGCTGACTCAGCTTCTGACCCACAAATTTGTACTGCGATGCCCCATGGGCCCTTCCAGGCCAGGTGGGACCACACGATGGTTTGCCTGGGAGACAACGAAGGACTGGAGAAATCCGACCCTCATAATGTCCCTCTCTTCTAGCCTGGACTAATTGTTGAGGACTCCATAGGAGAAGGGAGAGAGAGGCTGGGGTTGACTTGGCTTTTGACTAGCAGATTTGGTCTGCTGTGTCCTGAGAGCCATTCCAGGCCGGGTGGGGCTGCATCATTGTTTGCCTTGGAGCCTGCAAGGGGCTAAAGATATACAAACTTTCCAATGTTCTCCTCTACTAACAGGGACTGATTTTTGAGGACTCAGAGGGGAGGGAAGTATTTCCTAGCTGGGAAAAGGGAGGGGGCTGCCAGAGAAGACTGGAGAACTGCCTCAGAAAGTTTGAATTACAAGGCTTTTAGCCTCCAGACTGGAACATCTATCACATTGATCTAGTATGTGTTGCAACAAATACACTCCGACCAGACATTGAATTGAGAGCTGTCAAAGAGCACCATTTCCTGGCAGTCCAAGGAAGTTCACATAAAAAAATTAAAAATAAGTAGGAGAGGCTTTTACTGGCCCCTATAGCCTCCCTGCCCAAGGCCCTAGGAAGCCTTGTGCCCAGTGCCCAGTTTTTAGAAAACAGCAGGACAATCCTAACAATCCAGGTCAAGCCCAAAATCAAAGAGCTGTGGTAACTCATAGCCTCCTGCCACTAAATCCCTATAAAAGAGAAAGAGATTGAGCATCTGAGTAAACTACATCCTAACGAGATACCTAAACATCAGCAAAAAATTACGAACCATACTAAGAAAATAGAAGACATGGCCCAAGAAAAGGAATACATCAAAGTCCCAGAAGAGATGCAGAATTTGAAAGAACTAATCAGCGAGATGAGCACAAATTTCCAAAATCAAATTAATGAGTTGAAAGACAATATAGTCAAAGAGATAAATGACATCAAGAAGACATTGAGTGAAGGCAAAGAAGAATTTGAAATCCTCAAGAGAAAAGTAGCAGAGCTCATGGGAATGAAAGACACAATAGGTGAGATCAAAAACACATTTGAGGCATACAACAGCAGACTCTAAATGATAGAAGAAAGAATAAGTGATAACGAAGACAGAGCAGCTAAAATTGAAGAGAGAAAAGAACAGAGAGAGAAAAGAATGGAAAAAATTGAGCAGGGGCTCAGAGAGTTGAATGACAACACAAAATGCAACAACATACGTATCATGGGAGTTCCAGAAGGAAAAGAGAAGGGAAAAGGGGCAGAAAGAGTATTTGAGGAAATAATAGCTGAAAATTTCCCAACTCTCATGAAAGAAATGAACTTACATGTCCAAGAAGCACACTGTACCTCAATCAGAATAAATCCAAGTAGACCTATGCCAAGACACATACTACTCAGAATGTCAAACGTCAAAGATAAAGAGAAAATTCTCAGAGCAGCAAGAGAGAAGCAAATGATTACGTACAAGGGTTGTCCAGTAAGACTTAGTGCAGATTTCTCTTCAGAAACTATGGAGGCGAGAAGACAGTGGTATGATACAATTGGGAAACTGAAAGAGAAAAACTGCCAGCCGAGAATTCTTTATCCAGCAAAACTGTCCTTCAAATATGAAGGTGAGTATAAAATATTCACAAACAAACAGAAACTAAGAGAGTTTGCTAAAAAAGAATCCACCTTTGCAGGAAATATTAAAGGAAGCCTTAAAACCTGAAAGAAAAAGACAGGAGAGAGAGGCTTGGAGGAGAGTGTAGAAGAAAGAATAGCAGAAAGGATAACCAAAAGAGTAAAAGGAGAGACAAAAACAAGATGACATATGAAAACCAAATAATAAAATGCAGGAAGTAAGTAGTGCATTTACAGTAATATCATTGAATGTGAATGGATTAAACTCCCCAATCAAAAGATACAGGCTGATAGAATGGATAAAAA
>JAQZBX010045488.1:0-21029 GCA_029593785.1 Cabassous unicinctus | reverse complement strand
GGGAGGAGGCCAGTGAGGAGACCTGGAGGATGGGGAGGAGGCCAGTGAGGGAGGTGGTGGAGGCTCACCCCCAAGAGGCCTGGAAGTGGCACACACTTAGCCCACTTTCCCCTGGCCTCCCCTGCCTGCAAGGGAGATGGGAAAGTAGACTCCTCCATGTCCAGGGGAAAAGGTCACGTAGCAGTTTCTGCCAGAGCCTGGAAGTCTTTTAGTTGCTAGAGCAAATGGTAAGTTCCAGAGAGGAAGTGCGGCCTCCATTCTGTCGTCTTCTCAGGGCCCCATCACGGGTGCTGCCTTAACGGTGTGTGCGCCAGGGGCACCCTTTGTGTGTTCACCGCTATTGCATAGCGTTTCTGTTTCCAGGCTCTGAATATTTCATACACATAAACTCATTTAACCCTCACCGCAGCCCTGAGAGGTTATCATCCTATCTCACAGGTGAGGAAACGAGTCGTGCAGGCTGCAGGGTGTCAGAGCTGAGATAAGAATCAGCCCATCGGCTCCCAGGCTTTGCTTCTTAGCTTGAATGTGCTTCTACCCAAAAGCGAGCGTACATGGGATCAACAGGGACCCCAGATGCCACCGGCAGGGGGAAGGGCCTTCAGCATGCTCTCGGCCGTCCTGGCCGCCATGGCTCTCCAGAGCACAAGGGCCGCTTCGGTTTGGACCTTAATCAAGGATCCCTTCCCTGCCAAGGCTCTCGGCAGCCCTACTCCATGCACCAGCAGGGACGCAACCGCGCCGGCCGCTCAGACCAAGGAGCGGTTCCTGGGCTCCTGCATCCGCAGGCCGCGCTGGAGGCAGCCAGACGCGCTGGCAAAGCCCTGGAAGAGGGATTCTTAGTCGGTCCTCAGAGAGCCTATAAAGGACCTAGTGTACTAAGGCCTGTGAGCCAGAAAACACCGTCCCAGTGCTACCCGCATGTCACAGCACCAGGAGCTGGGCTGTGCCCAGGACGTTGTGCCCAGGACCTTCTGTTGATAAGCACAATCTGCAGGTACCAGGAACATTTAATCCTCACCTGCACCACAAGTTATGAGGCAACCATGCCATTATCATCACCCCCATCTTAGAGATTAAGGAGACTGAGGCACAGAGAAGTTGAGTAACTCACCCGAAGACACACAGCTGCCTGGGGGCACAGCCAGCCAAAGGCCAAGCTGCCAGCTTCCAAAGCCTTTGTGTGTTCAGTAGCCTGGAAAACTCAGAGGAAGATCAACAGGGCCTGGGACAACCTCAGATCCGGCCGCGGTGGAGACCGCTCGCCTGGCTGCGCATTGGTGCTACGTCCCAGTGAGGCTGGCCACACAGGAGAGCCCAATGGCTACCTTTCCAGCTACACACACCTGGCGTGTGTGCCGGTCGTCGCTCAAGCTCACCTGCCTGCTGTCCGTGGGCGGCCCTCCAGGTGATACGAGGCTCTCTGAACAGCGAGGGCCTTGCCGGCCACTGCGGCCAGGATTCTGCTGACTGGTGGGCAGACCTGACAACCCATCACCCAGTATAACTTACTGTTACATTCGCCCTGTTGTAACAGGTCAAACATACGTGGGGCTGCCTCATGCAGCCCATAGCGTCGGGAGCACGCAAAACCCGTAAGTATTTGTGCATGCAATACTTGTGTACATGCGAAACAAATACACACACAGCAGGGCTAAGGCTCCACGGCTCCCATTAACTAAGCTAGGGCAGCTTCCACTCTCTCAGGGGCTCACACTTCTCCTCCGTAAAAGAAGGGCGCGCCCTCGCAGGGCTGCCGTGCTAAGAGCATGGAAATCTCCATAAATTTTTTTAAAAGCCACGATTTTGAAATGTAAGCTACTGTGTATATTTTTGTCCATGTACACAACGCATGCTTTAACGCCTGCTTGAATTCTGTCTGCCCAGGTTCTCACAAGCTGCAGGGAGATCCCCCCACCTGCCCTCTGGAGAATGCTCACACTATTCTTGACCCTGCTGAGAAAGCCCGTCAGAGAGGACAAGCAGATATTTGGCACGTGGGTCAGCACAGAACAAATCTAAGGGTCTTATTGGTGGCACCGCATAAATGCCAGCCTCACTCAAAGGCAGTGCTGCTCATGGATGCAGCACTGTGGCGAAAGCCCTCACTTAGAGCGGATCCGGCAGCTTCCTTCCAAGCCACTTCCAGAGGAAGCAAAACTGAAGGGAGGGTGGAGCTCCCGGCGCCAGGTGGAGCCCAGACCAGGCGAACGCGGCTCAAGATCCCTTCAGGCACGGCAAGAGCCTTGGAGTAAACAACCAACATCCTCTGAAAATGGGTTTGTTCACTGTCAGATGAACTGTGCTATTTTTCCGTTTTACAGATAAAGAAACACAACCAGGAGAATTTAGAGAACTGACCCTCGATTACACAGCTCAAGCACTTAGACAGTGTGTGGCAACAACCAACCTCGAGAGGGGAACAGTCTTTGGAAACAGTGAGAAGGGATCCGAGGTTCTGTTGGCAAAGCCAAGCCCAGGACTGCAGGGCACAGCTGTGCCCAGCATTAGCGATTCTGGCCAGGGGACAAAAGCCTCCACAGCTCCCGTCACCATCACCATCCCCATCCTGACGCTCAGGCTGGCCCCAAGTTCCATCGATGAACAAATTGAATGGATTGTTGACCGAGACACAGGACCCCAGGAGGAGGCAGGAGAGGGGTGGTCAGCGGACGGGGGCAATAGCGCGGCTCCTGAGGACTCTGGAGACCTCCAGACACTATAGGCAGGGCCGCCAGCTCAGGAGTTTGGTGCCCTGCCAGTGGGCCCTACTTGGGAATTTACGCTCCCCAGTGTGATTTCCCTACACAGGGCTCTTCTGCTCCTTCTATTTGAACCTAGAGTTAGTGTTAGAGTTGACAGGTGTATGTCCAAGAGACTTAAGTCTTTGGTCTGTCCATGTGCTAGTTGGGCCCTGAATCTCAATGGAGTTGCAACACCTACTCTCCAGTCCATTGGACTCACCCAGGACAACTAACAAGGAGATGGTGATGGATAATGACCATCCCAAGAAACAGAGAGTCTACAACTGCAAGCAAGATAGTCCCATCCATCTGCCCCACGGGGTCTAAGCCCCCTCTCAATTAGAGGCAGAGTGGGCATCGCCATCCCAGAATCCTCAGAATTGGGGAATGAACGAAGGACTAGAGTAGACTTACTGTTATTCTACTATAGACTTATTATTATTCTAACAATGGAAGAATTTTATCATTGATGTGGAGGCAGTGGCCACCGGAGGCTCTGAGGGGAGGGAGAGGGAAGAATGGGTGTAACATGGGGCATTTTCAGGACATTGGAATTGTCCTGAATGACATTGCAGTGACAGATACAGGCCGCTGTATATTTTGTCATAACCTACAAAACCAGGTGGGGCAGCGTGTAAACTCTAATGTAAACTATAATCCACACTTAGTGGCAATGCTCCAAAATATGTTCATCAATTGTAACAAATGTACCACACTAAAGAAGGATGTTGTTAATGGGGGAAAGTGTGGGAGGGGGAGGGAGGGGGGCATATGGGAATCTCCTTTATTTTTTATGTAACATTTGTGTAATCTAATGTTTCTGAAAGAAACAGAGAGGAAGGAAGGGAGGGATGGAGGGAGATGGGGGAAGCGTGGGCGAAATGAGTGAAAGAGAAGGAACGAGAGTGGCCACTCGTTGATGCTGCCCTTGGGTGACCCTTGTTGACAGGCAGGTGTGACCAAGGGAAAAGTAAAGACATGATTGGTGCCGTGACCCTCTTGACTCCTTGTGGACAGCGCTGGGGATCGTCCAACTGCACCTGCTGCCCCCGAAAAGTCAGCTCACACTATGATGTCATTGCTATCACTCAGGCCTATGAGGATGCCACCCACACAACTGCCTTCACAATCATCAATTTCTCCAGCACTAAAGGGGGGACCTTCCAATTCTACCCCTTCCAGACCCACCTGAAGACCATAGAAAGACAACCTCTTGGGGAGCGGACGTGGCTCAACCAGTTGGGCACCTGCCTTACCACATGGGAGGCCCCGGGTTTGGGTCCCAGTGCCTCCTAAAAAAGAAGAGCAAACTCCGCCCCACTGCATTGAGCTAGCCTCCGCCTCGCCACAATGAGCTAGACGCCGCCCCCGCCGCAACGAGTGGATGCCACAGTCCAGCAGACGCTGCAGCCTGTGGGAAGCAGATCTGGCTCGGGCTGTTGGGCACTCGCCTCTCATGTGCAGGGTCCTGAGTTCGGTTCTGGTGCCCCTGGGAGAAGGTGAGAAACAATGAGCAGATGGACAAGAGAACCATCTGGGGGGGGTGGATAAATTAAGAAAAATAAAGCAAATAAATAAATCTAAGAAAAGAAAAGACCACCTCCTCATCAAAAGGGCTGCCAGAGGGGGCAGCAAGTCCAGGGGGTTTCTGTGGGTGGCAGGAACGTGTGGAGACGGCAGGATCTTCTGTGGGTGAGAAAGTCCCTCAGCACCCTGGGACAAGAGCAGGGAGAAGAGCCTTGAACACTCTCCTGGTGCCACTGGACCTGGACAGGGCAGATCTTCTCTGAGCCTGTTTCCCATCTGAACAACAAGGAGGAAACAGTACCTGCCCTGCCAGCCCCTCGGGGTTTGTGTGGACACTGCATAGGAAGGCACTTTGCTGCAAGCATAGGTTAAAAACGATTATTAAACTGAGGCCTCTGGGGCCAGACAGCCAGTTATAAAAACTCGTTTCCACTTTCTCAGAGGTTTTAGCAACATCACTGCATAGAGCAGGGGCTCTTAACCTTTTTTGTTCCACGGACCCCTTTGCCAATCAGGTGCAAACCGCGGACCCCTTACGAAGTCCACACTCTGCTGTGTATAATTTAATAAATATGTCACACCCCACCAACATGTCCCCACAAGAATAATGTTTTTTGAATTTCAATTCAAGCTCACGGACCTCTGGATAAGAAGCCCTGACATAGAGAGAGAAAAATAAACTGGGGGGACGGTTACAGGGAAATGTGTCCTCCTGGGAAGAAGGGGGAGGGCAGGAAGACTGGTCACTGACCAGGGCAGCCGGCATTCACGAGGGAGCAGGGCCCTCGGGGGCTCACCCTCCCGGTGGTCCTGGCAGGGCTCCCCTGGCGACCCCCCATGGTAATATTGTCGCCCCTTCAGGGGCAGGAGGGGAGGGGCCACGCGCCCTCCTTGACCGGGAGCCCTGGCCCAGCCGAGAGCCAAAGGGCGGCCCCACTGCCCAGCGACCGCGGGTGAGGGGCCCTGAGCCGGGGGGCTTGGGGGGAGACGCACAGTCTAAAACCCGGGCCCTTCGGGCATCCCGCAGGGCTGGGGGCCCTGCCGCCAGCGTCAGAACAGCCCCCCTTCTAGTGCGCCCTGTGGGCTCGAGGGAAGCGTCTGCCAGGGGAGCTTTCCAGAGGCCATCGGGGGATCGGGGGTGACGCGGGTGTGGGGGGGGAGGGAGCCGCACAGCGAGCGCCAGGACCCCACGGGCCTCCGGGCAGGAGGGCAACGCGCGCCCTCGCCAAGGGCACATGAGCCGCTTTTCCAAGGGCGGCGAGGCCCAGGCGGGGCGAAGGCAGCCCACGCCTCAGCTGCAGGGCCACAGAGGGACCCAGAAAGGCCCCGGGTTCCAGCCTCCAAAGCAAGGGGATGCGGAGAGGGCGCAGCTGCGCGGGTGGCAGAGGCCGGGGCGAACCGCCCCTGAACCGCGCGCTCACCACGGCTCCCGAGAGCTGGAGGGAGCCAGCGCCGGCCCAGGAGACCCAGATGGCTGGGTCGGCAGAGTGTCCAGAGCCTGAGCTCGGCCTCGGGGCGCTGGCGGCTGCAGCGCTGGCCGGGGCGCTGGCCGGGGGAGTAACGGGCATAGCCGAGGCTCCCGCTCACGGGGGCAGCCCTGGTGCCGACAGCAAGTGCAGAAGGCCTGCGGCGCAGCCTAAAAGACTCCGCACACGCTGCCCAAACGCGGACTGTGGGTGCGATTGACAAGTGTGAGTTTGACTGCGAGGCGCTGGCAGATCGCTTGACACGGAGCTGTGATTGGGGAGCAGGGCTGGGGCAGTCCCACCCGCTGAGCATGATGAGGCCGAAAGGTCTGGGACCTGCGTTACTCCAAAGACCGGCGGCGCCCTGTGCCAGCTGTGCGGCCTCAGACAGTTCCTTAGCCTCTCTGAGCCTAGAATCTGTAAAGGAGGTTTGGTGGCGCTGTTCTGTCACTGCACTGTTGGGTCCAGCACCTACCACGCAAGCTTTCAGCCCGGGGGCTGCACCACCAAGTGAAGAGGCTCCTCCCGAGACCCCGCCGCGCTAACGTTCTCTGGCTTCCCTTGCTCGCCTTGGGATCAGCCTTGTTCTCCTTTCCAAAGGGGCCCCAGTCTCCCTCCTCCGTCCCTTTCCTCTTAAGACCTGCAATTTTCTTGGAAAATGAGTGCAACCGCACTCGCTGCAGCAGAAACCGCGCCGCCCGGGGCCGAGCAGCTCCGGAGGCTGCTGGCTGTGCAGCCCCGGCACAGCCCTGGGAAGGGGGCAGGTCCCTTACAGGCGTGGGAGGCTCCACGGCTCCCAAAGACCCGCCCTACCCAGATCAGCAAGACGCAGCCGCCGCCCAGCTGGGACCTGGAGTCTTCCTTCACTTCTCTGCGAAGGTCTCCTCCCCGTAAGGCGATCTAGCACCCCCTGGAGCAGTTCCCAGGATTAAATGAAGTAATTCCTGAAACGTGCCCCCGGCGCTGAGCAGCCGGCGCTGAGCCGCGGGTGTTGGTTGCTGCTCCTCCCAAAGCACCATTTCCCACTGACTGTTAAATTTTCACTGTTGGTGATCATAATGGGGGTGAGGTCAGCGATTTTAATCTCCTTCATGAAAAGAAACGCCAGAGGCAGCGCCCCATTCGGGCTTCAGTTTTCTGCTGAATTTGAGTATCGGGTAGAAATAAGCCCCCAGGCTTTACCATCCTTCACAAATAACTTCTGTGGGAGCCAAAGTTGGCCATTTCTCGGTCTTGTCCCCAAAGAGAGGTCCCTGGTCCCACAAATTACACCAGGCCTCCCCGCGGGAAGGGCCACTGTGGCCCTCGGCCTCTGTGTCGGGACAGGGCAGCAGACACGACGTGGTAACCCCGCCCTTCGCTGTGGCACGGTGGCCCACACCTCTCCAGCAGTGCCAATGCAAACCCTTCCTCTCCACGAGCCGCCTCCGAGATCCGCAGGCTCCGTAAGCCCCACAGACCACAGGAGAGAGGGCACTTTCCTGGTGAATGAAACGAGAGGCCAAGGCTCTTCAGCCCTCAGCTACCACTCACGCACCTTCTAGAAGAACATGCTGAGTACGTTATCGCGCCATCTAGGGCGAGGACTGCTGTCAGCTCCCTTTTACAGACGGAGCCAGGGTTTGACCCACTACAGGACCGAATGGGCGAATCCAGAACAAGATAACAGCAACGTCCCCCAACCCTCAAAGAACGTTTCCGGGACATCTACTGTGAGCCAGAAGCTCACACCTTTTGTGCTGCTTTGTCTCGTGTTTTCTCATGCTATGCTGTGTTCTGTCTGTCCTCTTATTGTACTTGCTGTATTACACTCAATCCGTACACCACCATCTATAAGGTCAGTATTTTCTCTGTTTCACAGAGGAAACCACCTGCTGCTCTTGGGCTTGGAGGCCGGTGCACTTCCTCCTTCCTCCGCAATGCCTGCTGCCAGCAGTTTCTCGCTTCCCCCAGGAGGGTCACCATGTGCTCTGGGAAGGCTCCCTGGCCACATGGCCACCGTCGCCGGCCTCCTGCTCTGCCTTCCCAACGGGCAGGCACTGGGGCCGGACAAGATCCCAAACTTGGTCTGGTTTTCCCACGGCTTTATCGGAGCTGGCCTCTTGGTAAGAATGAGATTCAGGCACCTCACCTCTCCCAGGTGAACGGTGCACCACAGAGCAGTCATCCCGTCTTGGGGCCACCCCTCCTGGGCCCCCAGCATGGCCAGCTGTCCTCCTCTGTCCCCAAAACACGTTCTCCGTAACCACAGTGGCACTTGGCATGTTGCACGGCACGGCTGTGAGCTCCTCACCGAGGGCCAGGTCTCACTCACCTTGAGTGGCAGTTCGAGATTATTTATGAATTCCAGAGAAGAGAAGTTATGCTTGTACAGTGGTCTGTTGCTCTTCACGTGATCCCCTTTGATTGTATTAGATTCAGCCGAGATGTCTTTGGTTAAATTATGTTAAGATTAGGGCTTTGATTCGACCACATCAGTAGGGTGTGACTCAGTCTAAGTCCCTGCCCCTTGGTGGGCTACACAGAGGACACTCACACAAGAAGACCCACAGAAGATACGGAAGAGGAGAGAACTTGGTCATTTCGGTCCTGCGGGGTGGCAGACAGGAGAAGGCTCAAACCGCTAAGCCCCGGGAGGAGAGACGCGCCTTGTGCCAGCCTACAGCCGAGATCAGAAGAAGTGGGGCCCACAGAGCCTTGAGAGGAAGGAGGAAGGAGAGACCAGGCAGAGACCGCCCGCCATCCTGCCTCAACACCTGGCAACAGACTTCCGTGAGGAAGTAACCTTGAGTGGACTCTTTAGGGCCTGGTGACTGTAAGCTTCTACCCCAAATAAATACCCTTATAAAAGCCAACAGCTTTCTGGTACTTTGTATCAGCGCCCCTTTGGCTGACGCATACACCTTGGCCTCTGGCTGCCTACCTAGCAGAGCCTGGCTTAAACCAGAGCTTAATACATGCTGTTAATTGCATGAAAGATACACTTTATCAAGAGCACAACAACAGTATATGTGCCAGGTTCACAACCATCTTGAAAAATAAATTGTGTAGCTCCCATCAAGACTTCCCTAAACAAAATTTTGCAGTGGACTAGGGGTTGACAAATTTCTTCTGTAAAGAGCCAGACAAGCATATATTCCAAGCTTTGCAGACCATGTGATCTCTTGCCTTAACTACCCAACTCTGCCCCGTAGGGCAAAAGCAACCATAGCAACTATATGGAACTAAATGGAAACATATGGGCATGGCGGAGTTTCAATAAAGCTTTATTTATAAAAACAGGCAACCCAGCAGATTTGGCGCAGGGGCTATGGTTTGTCGTCCTGAGGCAGACAGCGCTTTCCTTCCCTTCTACCTCCGCTTTCGTCTGGCTCCTCCTCTCCCAGCGACGCCTTCTGGAAGCGACACTGTGAGATCCCAATGCCAGGCACAGCGTGAAGCAAATGGGCTGGGCAGGAGCAACCCTCAGTGAGAGAGCGTGGCCATGTTCCTCCCCGTGTTTTCTCCCCGCGTAGTAGGCAATGAGGTCTCCAGTTACCTCCAGTCCACGGCAGGTTAAGGCTGCCTATACACGAGAACTTCCCTGCTGGAAGGTGCGGGGTCTGAAGACGGCTGGGGTGGGAGGCTGGGGGCAGTACGGCTTGGCCCGGGCACCTGGCGAGACTGTGCGGCACCGCCTGAGGCGGAGGGGCCAGGGTTGGAGCTTGCAGGGAGGGCAGGTGGGGGTTCTGCTCTCACCCCCACTGAGGGCTCAGAGGCCTGGAGGCCGGGGGGAGACAAGCTTGAGGACCACGGCAGCGAGCGAGGTGGGGGCCCTGGTGGCGGTGGGTTCGTCTGGGGCTCGTGAGGCAAAGAGAAAGGCGTGTAGGTCAAAACCCTGGGATGCCAAAAAGCGAGAGCTGTGCAGAGGAAGAGAAGCCTCTGAAGAAGACGGAGAGAGACCTAGGAAGTCCAAGGAAAGGCAGAAAAGACAAAGCCTAAAAACTGAGAAGGGTCAGGCTTCAAAAAAAGGAGGGATGCCTCAGAGCCACCGAGGTGCCCGGGGGACCTGGGAGCTGTCCTGGGTGCCAGGTGGACCCCAGCCGCAGGCGCTGGGAGTGCGTGCAGGGGGGGACCTGGGGGCCGCGGTCCACTGTGGGGGGCGCCGCAGGCCGCGCTTGCCGCCCCTCAGGAAGGAGGCCAGAGCCAGGCGTCAGGGGCTGCAGGGCCCTCTGGAGACAAGCTCGGCCCCCGAGCTCCGGCTCGCATTCACTGCCTGAGGATCTGGGGGGTAAACCAAGTCACAGCTCGCACCTTCAGCAGGAACTGTGGCCACGTGCCCGGAGGCTCAAAGTGCATCAGACGCCGCAGCCCTCCGTTTCACCTGCTCCACGGCTGTGGGAGGGACGCACCATCCTCGCCACGTCTCCACTTCACGGGTAAGGAAACGGGGCCGGGCAGACCAGGTAATGCGGTCAGGGCCACCGGTGGTGCAGCGAGCCCTGGCAGCTGGCCGCCCACCTGAACACTCAGCCTCACCTGCCCTCCGCCGCCTCCACCTGCGGGCACCACGCAGGGCGCTGCAGCAGGTGCCTGAGCCACGGCCACGTGCTGGGGGAGCCGTGCGCGCACTGAGGGCTGCCCTCCAGCCCTGCTCTGCGGAGAGGCCACAGGCAGGGCCGGCGAGTCGCTCCTGCCCAGCACCACCCACTGGGGCTGGGCCCTCAGGCAGCCACGGACATGTGCCAGACGCGTCCGGCAGCACGTCCTCTCCTCGGGGACTCCCCTGCAGCACCCCCTGCTCAGCTCAGCCACCCCAAGAATAAACACTCCCTCTTCCTGACTCCACAAGCCAGCTACCTGGAGGCTCTCACCACTCTCCAGCCCACACCGGCTTACCTAGAGGTGGCCTTGAGAATCTGAGAGTTTTATGCAAATGCTTCCTTCAAATAAATGTAGTTCATTGAGCAAATGGAAATTATACACTCGTTCTACCAGCCAAGCTTTTCTAGAAGATTTAAATGTGCTTTATTCATGCAGTAAAACCTCCCGATGTCTGCCGGTGTCTGCAGTCATTCAGTAATTTGCCTGCAGCCTGCAGGACGTACCAGCCCCAGTTCTGGTCTTTGAAGAACCTTCTTCTCTGGGCTTAAGAATTCAGCCCAGAGTCCTGATTTATACCCATTTCTGAGGAAAGAAAATAAGGCAGAAGGCAAGAAGGGGAAATGGAAGGGAACCCCCAGGCCTGAGCCTCTCTTCCCCTCTCCCACCTCTTCAGCCCCCAGGCTGTGCAAAGGCAAGGTGGCCCACTCTAAAGACAAAGCCTCACACTGTTCAGGGCCCCTTGAAGCAAGATGCTGGAAACGGAGCGATCCTGCACGCCACATATTCTAGCGCCCTTATGAAGAGCCGCTAAGCCAGATCCAGGCCACAGGGCTCGTTTACGGCACAGGGAGGGGCTGAGCGCGTCTCTGGGCTCTTGCCCGTGGAGGCTGAAGGACGCGACACGGAGGCCAGCCAGCGGTGTAGCCGGCGCAGGGCCCGGGCGGCGCCAGCTCCTGCCATGGCCTAACAGGCTGCATTGCCCATCAGGAGACGCGTTTGGTCTGGGCGCAAAAAGAAACCGCCCAGGGACGCAGCCAGCACTAACCAACTCACCAAGGCTTGTCTGATAAATCAGTGTCCGTTTATTTGTCCCAGGAGAAATACTCCTGCCAGGAAGGAAAAAACACGCAACGCCTCCTCTCTCCTGTCTCCAGAAGGAGCTGGTTAGAAACCGTGCCCTGTACAGCATGTCAGCTTTCCACACCCCTGTAAGCTGCGTGGGACGCCCAGTCCCTGGCACGCGGCTAATGGCCTTTCAGCAGCGGCCGTAAGAGAATCAGAGCAACCAGATGCTGAGCGATATCCACCCCTGGTGTGAGGAAGTCGTGATGGCCAGATGCCCCCACTGAAGGGAGAGCTGATGCGACGGCCAATGCGGCACGCTCGACCCCAGCGGAGTGGACACACACGGCCAAATCCTAGAACTCCGCGAGGTCCAGGTAACCAAGCCAGCTCCATCAAGGCTTCGCCAAGTGTGCAGAGCAGCTGGGAGTCGGCCGGGCCTGCTTTACAGTGAACCGGGTGCCCTCGGAGGCAGACGTGCCCCCCAGTCCTCCACAGGCCCCACCAGCCCTGCTCCGTTCGCTCCCGCCTGCTCCCTAAGACGTCTCCTGTCAGGAGAGAAGACGGGTGGACACTGACCCCCCGTCACACCTGCCCAGGCTAGGTCTGGGGCTCCTTGGCTAGAAATGGGGATTTCCCAGATTCTTCCATCAGCAAACACCTTTACCAACCACCCCACAGGAAGTTAAGCTTTCCCATTTTGGATCTATTTCTTATTCCTTATTGCTATCATGCCACTGTGCACACTGCTGGAGAAAACCTGTGGCAATGTCGCCACCAGTTTGACCACCTTGTCACTGTCCCTGACTCCATGAGGTCAGAGCTGCTCAGCAGTGTGCCCAGAGCAGGGAAGGAGAAGGCAGAGCGCTCAGTGGGACAGGAGAGCCCGGCAGGCGTCACTGAAGCTTCAGAGACCAGAGGGATCAGTTTCCTGTGGCTGCCAAATTACCACAAAATGGTGGCTCACAACAGAACACATTTACTCTCTCACAGTTCTGGAAGCCAGAAGTCCCGGATGGGCCTGTTAGCAAAGCCACGCTAAGCCACTCCCGTGGCTGCCAGCACTCCCACATCCATGGCCGCCGACGCCCCTGGGTTAGTGGCCACTTCCCTCAGCCTCCGCCTCCCTTCACGTCACCTTCCTACACACGTGGCTGCATTTGGGACCCGCCAGCAATCCAGCATAAGCTCATCTCAAGAGATGCAGTGTCATCACTCCTTTTGCCATATGGAGAAATCGTCACTCTTTTTCAACATAAAATAAAATCCTCAGGTTCTAGGAAGCGACGTGTCTTTGTGGACCACTTTTCCAGCCCCCCACAGGGTAACATTTGAATTGGCCCTTTGGGGGTGAAGAGAAGTCTGCCAGATGGAAAAGAGTGAGGGACCTTACGTTCACAGGCCAGAGGCAGTCAAGGGCTGCCCCCCGCGCCCCCGCAGCCCCCAGCTTGCATAGCAGGAAGGGAGGCGAGACTCTCGTGGCAGGGCAAGACCAGGGCACAGGGGGCTCGTGTGCCAAGCCCAGGGCCTGAGTGTCGTCCTACAGGCAAGGAGGAATCATTCCGTGTTTTTAAGTAGAAAGTGCGGCAATCAAAACTCCGATCCAAAAATGCAAGGTTCCCTTCATCACAAGAGCATTTTCTTCACCCGCAGGTCATATGCCAGCACTTGTGCTCCTGAGAGGAGACGGAGGGAAAACTGTGCTCACAGCTGTGGGTAAGTGCCGTGAGGGCCCACCCCCTCTCCAAAGGAGCTGGCTTCCAAGCTGCGGGCTCCCCTTTCCAGTCTGCCCTGTTGACCAGCGTCCAGCACTTCCAGAGCACAGGGTCATTGGGCAGAGCTCTACTAGCAGGGCGGGGCCTCGGCGCGTGGGGAGAGGGACTGAGGCCTGACACAAAGCTTGTCACAATGCTGGGGCTGGGTTGTGCGTGGGGGAAGGTCTAGGACTCTCCTATCCCATGGCTTTCTTATTTCTCCACTAGCCGATGGGGTAACAAGCCATGGAAGTGGTATTCCAGCAAGAAGGGACCTTAGAGACGGACATGGACGCTCTCTCTCTCACAATGGCTCCGTGAGTGGAAAAGACCAGACCTCGTACACTCGATATGGTTCCTTCCTGCTCATTCACGCCAGCACTCTTTCTCCTTTCCCACCAGCCTAGATGAAACACGTGGAAATGTCACCACGAGTTTTACAAACTCATCCCCATTTGACAAATTAGAAAAGAAGCCACACAGCTCTAATTTAGGGATGGAAAGGACGTTTAGGACTATTTGCCCAACCTCCGGTAGACTGCAAGCTCCCTTCTCCAGGGCAAGGGCCCATCTTATCATCAATGTACCCCAGGCCTGCACAGTCCTGGCACACGGTCGGCTCTCAGGACACCTGGACGGGGGCTGGACTGGGATACTTCCAGGGCCATGCTCTTTCCACACGGAAAACTGCCACCAATTTCCCTGATCACGGAAAGTCACTAAACTGTCCCAACGTTCTTATATCTCCAGTTTATACACCATCTCTTCTCTCTTTTTTCCCTTTCAGAACTGAAAAAGCTAAAATAGCCAGAAACCCCCGTGCTCCAAAGGCCTCGCAGCACCCCGCAGCACCCCATCAGGCCCACGTCACCCGGGGCCATCGCTCAGGGGCCCCACGGCCCCTCCCATTCAGCCCAGCTGTCCCCCACCCCTGCCTGGGTTCAGAAGACACAGCATGGGCTTGCCAGGCTTAGAGCTCAGGCTCGAAGCAAACAGGCACCGTGGCTTTGCCCCAGTCCGGCAACGGACTGAGACGCCAGCAGGGTTCCAGGCCTGCGCTGGCGCTTGCCACACCTTCACACTCAGTCAGCGAATGTTTACGGGGTCTGTACACAGCACGAGGGCCCGTGCCGGTCACTGGCTCAGACATTAGAAAAGCTATCCATTTACTCACCCACTCAAACAACAAGCATTCACTGGACACCTACCACCAGGATGATAAATAAGCCTCACTTAGGGGACCCACACCAACTGATCAGCTGCTCTGAGGACTGGGGGGCTTAGTCTAGGCCTGACGAGAAGGAGTGCTGCAATTGATTACTGATGTCTGCCTTGAGTGCGGCCTCAGGGACTGGCCACACAGGTGGCGTCTAGGTCTCAGACAGTGTGCAGGCACTGGGGGCTCAGCAGTGAATGTCACATTTTCTGCTCCCAATTTTATAGGGTTATTTCGTCCTTCAGCATTGTAATGGGGAAGATGAATGGCTTGAGGGTTTCTTGTATTTAGTGCCCCAGTTTTTGTGCGCAAGTGGTCTGGTCTGGCATCTCCAGTAGAATATTTGGGCCCTCTTTATTTACCAGGGAAGCACCTTTAAAAAGCCACTGCTGCTGCTCCCCACCACTGTTGCACTGGGCTTCTAGCTCTGTCCTGCTGCAGATGCTGCTCTCTGGGCCACGTACTGTGTGACCATCTCGTCACTGGGTTGCTTCGTGGCCCCTGCTGTGACATCGGCGGCGGAAACTACACTCACCCTTTCAGGAATGACACACTGGGGTGAGGAGCATCCACAGTCTCGGGCCAGTGCCGCGCACCTAAGGCGATACCGCTGAGGACCTCGACGAGCACGGGCTCGCAGTGCCATCTGTCCACCAGTGGGGCCATGTGCCTCTGCTGGTGCCTCGTGTCTTATTCCTCTCTCCCCACTTGCTCCCCAAGTCAACAATCTCTAAGAGATGCTTGGCTAAGGCGAGGCCACCTTAGAGTCAGCCCAATATTCAGTCCAATACCTTGACCTCATTAGCCACGGTTATTAACCTCAGTTGAGTATGTGCTGAGGGGCTGCTTCGTCCTGGGATAAGGACTATGGGAAGAAAAGGGGGTACAAAAGAAGGATAAGAGAGCGTGCTTACCGTCAACAAGCCTACAACCTAATTGGGGAGAGTCAACGGGCAAGTTTGGATTTGCACAAGTGTGCTGGAATGGCTAGTCCCTTGGTGCGCACTTGTTTTCCTAAGGTGATATGGAGGAAGCCCAGTGCCGACTGATTAAGAAAAGACCTGCCCCTCTTCTCGTCTCCTCTTCCCTCCCTGGCAGATCTCATCCACCCTGATGGCCTCCAGAAACATCGTCTGTGCGTGAATAACCCCAAAACTTTCTCCTGAATTCCTAACTCAAGCATCTAATTGCCTCCTGGAAATTCCTCTTGAACACCTCCAACGTTTCGGCATCGCTGTGTCCGCTGCTCTCGATGCCCTCCCACAGATCTCTTCCCGTCACCCCCTCTCAGATGGCACCTCGGAGCGGCCTTGGCACTCCTCGCTTCTCCGCTCCCCGCATCCAGTCAGCAAACACTGCCACTTCTACCTGGACAGCACATCTTGAATCTGTCGTCACCAAAGTCCAAATCTGCCTCGACTCCTCCAGCAGTCTCTACAAGCATCCGAGTTCTGCTTCTGCCCATCGAAGCTTTCGCCATAAGATCAACCAGAGGGACTTTTGAGGTGCTAGGGAGGCCAGGAAGTCTTTGCCTGTCAGGAGTTTACAATCCCACTGGGAACTCGGATGCAGGTACAGTGATGGGCGAGGGTGGAGGCGGAGCAGATAGCAGGGACATCAGGCCATGTACAGCCCTGTGGGTACGGCCTGAAAAACGACTGCATCTTCTCTTGGTCCAGTTAATGCACCTGACTCCAAGTCTCCCGCAGATATTTGCTCACACAGGTTCTTCTTCCATTCAGTTCTCTGCTGCTCTCTCTCAAGACCAGATGGCTCCAGCTGCCCCTGAAGACGTCTGCAGCTCTTAGCTCTCCCTTTTCTACAATAACAGCTATGATGCAACTACAATATACGGCCTAATGGGGGGCAGGTGCTGTGCTATTACTTTACCTAATACAACCACTTTATGCTACTGATACTAGTTTAGCCTCATTTTACACATAAAAAATTTGAAGTACAGAACATTTAGGAAACCACTCCAGACTGCCTAAGTGAGGGGTCTATGGGGCTTTAGAGCCCAAGCTCTTAACCACTCCTCCGAGACCCTTCTAGCAGCTAAGATCTGGTGCCCCGTGTTCTCTCTTGAAATGGTTGTGTCCGTGTCCACAACGTCCACAACGCCTTGTGGAGATCTTGTGGTGCTCAGGGGCAAAGATGGCCTGTCCAACGCTCTCCCCACTGGGGAGCATGAAAAAACCTGTTCTCTTTATGAAGAGGGGAGGAACGAAGGTCCGTGCCTTCTCAGCTTCTTGTAAGTAGTCCCTCCCTTTAATCTGTCGCTGGCTAGAGCCCAGGCTAATTCCTCCTCTGACCGGTCAGCCCGCCCGAGCCATCTGCCAGGCACCTGGCACCGTCGTCCTCTGGGACGTGAGCTTGTCCTCCTCTGGGGACTGTCGCTGTGGAATTGTACATTGCCTTAGCTGCGTTGTCAGTGGACTCTGCAGCATCTTCTGTGATACATGCGTCAGAAAAGGACAGGTCTGTGCTTCTAGAATCAGCAATTTTCAAGAAATTTCCCCTTGACCAGCTCCCCGTGTCCCTGCTGCCCCAAACCCACACTCCCAAAGGGTATCCTTTAGGCCAATATGAAACACCTTTTGAAATGCAGAACTTCATTTACCACTTTTAGCTTCATCTTCTTTCAGGTGAATATACCTGGCTCTCGACCAGCCTGAAGAAATCACAGCTGACTGGAGATGAAGGAGAGTTCTCTGGGTTCAGGAGACTGGATGTGGTGAATGTCAATTCCCAGAATCCTAAGAAGTTGAGAAAAGAGCCTCCAACTTTCCTAGCAGAGTAGATTTTTATAGAAGGACAAGAGTTTTTAAAACATCATCTTGGTTAGAATCAAGATGGTTTGGGGAGATTGTTTCTCCAATCTCATGCTGTCTAAGAATGAAACGAGAAGCCATAGGGCGGTATGACATACTAGCAGTAGTAATAATAATAGAAGGTAAAATGTGTTTAGTGCTCACTCTGCCCCAAGCACTGTGCTAAGCACTTTATCTGCATCATTTCAATCAACCCTATAAAGTAAGTAACAATACGCCCCGCATTTTACAGGTAAGGAAGACGAGGCTTAAAGAGCCTCAGCATCTCGTCCAAAGCCAAGGAATCCAGGTTTTGAACTCAGGCCTGGCTCCACATTTCTATTCTTAACCACTCTCTCAGCGCTCGTCAGCGTTTATTGTTGCAACACTAGTTCCAGGGACTTTAATGTGTGTTACTCATTTACAAACACAGGGGCTTTCTGTGTCAAACTAACTCGAGATGCTCTGGATTAAACAAAGCTTAACAGGTGACGCGGCCACTGGAGGCACAGCTTGGCGAGCAGGCAGAGTGCGGGTCCCAGAAACAACCTACTCTGCTGGACGGGGTGGCCAGCGGATGGCGTGGACGGCCGCTGCCTGCGAAGCCAGGCTGCGCCCCCAGCGCCCCCAACTCCTGCCCAATGCAGAACCACGGGAAGGGAAGACACACTAAGTGGCCGCAGTTCCCTCAGCCCTCGGCTCCTACAAAGCGTGGTGAAGGAACTGGGCTTAGGTTGTCTCGGGGACAGTTTGTCAAGTAGAATAGCTTTATTTGGCCAAATTTCTGTTTCCTAGGAGGAAAAAAATATCCAAAGCATTAACTTCTATAAGCTTTTCCTCACTGAAACACCCTCTTTGTGAAGTGGTGGATTTGACGCAAGGAAGGAGAAAGGTTTTCTGCTTTGGGCAAAAGTCCCTCCTGAGTTCTTCCTTTGGTGAGTAAAACAAACCCACTGTTAAAAACACCAAAGCGCAACCCTTCTGTGGGCAATAAAGCGGGCGGGCGGACGGGGCATCCTGAGCCGCCCTCGCTCGTAAACGCGCAGCTTTCTGCCTCCACGCTCTGTAAAGGGTAGGGAGGGCGGGCACGGCTCCACCAACATTTAAACGCGGGTCCGACCGTGGAATGATTCATTAACCCACTAAAAAGTGTTTACAGTCAAATAGAAAATAGCTCTCTGAAATTAAGTAGAAACAATCCTCAAGGCTGATTTAAGTCTACTCTTCAGCAACTCGACAATTATCCGGAGTTCCCTCAATGTGCAAAGCAAAAATGTCTGGAGAAAGGAGGGTTGGAGGGGCCCACAGTTCTGGAAGAAACGGTTGAAGCAAAGAGAAAATCTCAGGCAGAGATGGCGGAGCAGAAAACTTCCATTTAAAGCTCTGTGTCTGCCAGCATAGCGCCTCTTTTTAGGTTCCTTACTCTTTCAAGAGAAACTACAAGCTTTTCAGACTAGGATTGACTGGCTTTAAAAAGAATCTCATAGCGTGGACATTCAACGTTGTTTTTACATCAGGATACAACAGAGCGTGCCTAGGAGGACGCAAACGTCAAGGGAAACATGAAGAAATAGCTCCATAGTGAGCTTTGAAATTTTTAATTTTATTATTCATACTTTTTATTATCAAAATCGCCACACATTCTAGAAAAGCATGACTCATAATTACAAATATATGTGAAAAAAAGTGATTTTACTATTTTACCAAAACCGTCTTGAAAACCCGTCTGTCTGCAGTGCCTGGTGAAATGCTATGGCCATTCTGACACTGACCAAGAGAAACATCTTGGTTCGAGGCTTATTGACAACCCCCCATCCAGTGTTTCTCCCAAGTCAAATGGACAGAAAACAATATTAAGAGGGAGATGCATTTAAGGGGGTGGGGAGAAATGAAGCTAGCATAAGTAACTTTGGAAAATGATTTGACTGGAAACAGTAAGACTAAGGCCAAAGGAAATTGTGCATATGCATTGTATCCCGTTGGTGAAGTTGTTTCTCACGGGCATATGGGCCATGAAGCTGCTGTGCCTGTGTACTGGGGTAGAGTCATGGATGGTGGAAGGCAGGAGAGAAAGAAGTTACAGATAAGCAAGGGGAAAGGCTAGAATTATCTATGTGGTACTGGATTAGAGTCAGAACTGTCAGTATGAGCACATGTATAGCTTAATATAGATACATATGGATAGATACAGAAAGACAGATATGTGTGTCTGCACGGGTTATTATACATACATATACTTCCCAGCTTGGTCTGCTGAAAGAGGCTAGAAGCAGTGATGTCCCAGTAGCAATGAGCACACTAGTGCCCAGATCCTGGTTTCTAATACCATTTCCAATAAAAGGAATCAAGGTCCCTGGGGAAATGGCTGATTCTAGGGATGTGGGTGGAAAATACACAATGAGCCTGGAGTATCTTGCAGTGCCAGAAAGAAAGGAAATGCGAAAAGAATGGGGACATTTGTAACCATTTTTACAAATTAAAAAAAAACAAACACATAGGACTATACAACCCAGTGGATCCTAACGTAAACATGGACTGTAGCTAATAGCACAATTATAATAATGTTCTTTCATGAATTACAAAGAATGTAGCGCACCAATGCAGGGGGTTAATAAATGGGCGGTATATGGGAACTCTGCATTTTATGCACGATTTTTCTGTAAACCTACGACTTCTCTAATTAAAAAAAAAAAAAGAGGACGGGGACATGAGGACGTAGCAAAGGGGCGCAGGAGCCAACCTGAAACAGCTCCCAAGGTCATAGCAGAAACAATTTGAGCAACAAAATAAATAATGTACATTGAACTATAATCCAAGTAAAAATTAAACGTCTATGCGTCCATACTGATATCAATAAATGATTAAATAAATAAATAAATGGAAGAGAAGAGATAAGTCTTCAGAATAAGTCATGTAGACACGCCCCTCTCCAGGAGGTGGAGTCTACCCCCATCCCATTCCTTGTGGACTACACTATGATTTGCTTCCGAAGAATGGAGTATGGGGAGGAGGGGGAAACTAGAAAGCACTGCCTTGGCCAGGCGTCAGCAGTGAGAGCATGGACCCCTGGTACGATGTGACGAGAAGGGCACTTCAGCTCCAGGGCCTTGCTCCCCAAAACCCACACCCCCATTCTAACTATGAGGAAGACACCCGATACACCTAAACCTACAAAACACTTGACCAGCACTCCTCAAAACTGTCCAGGCTGTCCAAGACAAGGAGGTGCCTGGCAGACATGCGGCTAAACGTAGTGTAGGACCCTGGACGGGATCCTGGGATGGAGAAAGGAAACCCTAATAAAGCATGGAGCTAGTCAGCAGAACTGGGACCAACAGTGCTTCTCAGCTGTGGTGAATCTCCCAGGACAACGTAAGACGGTCACAACAGGGGAAACTGCGTGAGGGGTAAACGGGAACTCTATACTGCCTTTGCAACTTTTCTGCAAATCTAAAACTCCTCTAAAATAAAAAAATTATTTTAAAAAAGAAAGAAAGGGGGTGGGGAGGGAAATGCGTTTCCTTGCCTAAGAGGATTTGAGCTTCCCAACCTACCAAAGCAGTCATCTAGGAAACCTGAAATCATCAAAAGTTGGAGCGACTCAACTAGTTCTGCTATGTTTGAGTATTATTATCCCTGCAGTGGCCTGATCCACAGGGGGCCGAGAGCAGGCCTACGAAGGAATCACGAGACATCGTGGAGACAAGCACCAGGCCACCAGACCACCAGGCCCCAGGCCACCAGGCCACCAGGCCCCAGGCCACCAGGCCACCAGGCCACCAGGCCCCAGGCCAACAGGCCACCAGGCCACCAGGCACCAGGCCACCAGGCCACCAGGCCACCAGGCCCCAGGCCACCAGGCCCCA
>JAQZBX010045487.1:0-21031 GCA_029593785.1 Cabassous unicinctus | reverse complement strand
AGAGAATGCAAGGTGACTTCCAGTTGGTGAGTAGGGGTTGTGGAGCCCCCACCCCTGCACCCCTGAAAAGGGGTGAGGTCACCCAGGGCCAAATTTTCTACTCATCTCAGGCATAAGTTATGTGCAGCCACCTGGAACTGTGTATGGTGACATGGTTGTGGCCCTGGGGACACTGAGTGTGGCCAGCCTGACCCAGGCAACCTGCAGATTTCACACATCTTGCAGTCTGTGGGGTGAAGACAGGGCTGCTATGTTGAACATCTCTAGGAAGTACCAAAGCAAGAGGTGCATCCTGGAGATTGGCTGTGCTCAGCTCTCACAGTCACGTGGCGAGATGGAGAGCTGTGATCAGGTTTGTGCCTTAGAAAGATCACAACAGAAATAGATGGTGCTGAATTGATAAAGCAAGAGAGAGGCAATAAGCAAGTTACTTAGCAATCTGGAGGCAACTATCTAAAGAAGTAGGTAAAAGTAAGAAATGGGAGTGGGAGGTATGTAGAGGGAGGGGATGTTTGTCATTTTAAGACTTTTGTTCCTACTTGACTTTTAAAAATCAGGTATATGTATATATATATATATATGCACAATATTATGTACATACGTACATATATATGTGTATATATGTATATGTGTGTGTGTGTACTTTTTGAAGAATGAGGGCACGGTGACTCTGGGAACAGTGTGCCTCAAGTACTGGAGGAAGAAGACCCATTAACAGGCAACCCCTGGTGATGGGGACAGAGAAGCCTCAGATCTGCAACAAAGCAGAGCCAGTGGCAATGGAATTGATTGATCTGAGAGATGCAAAGGAGGGGGAAGGAACAGGACTTGGTGCTCACAAACTCAGGTTGAGCTGTGCCCCAAGTTCTCAGCATACCTTGTTTGCCTGAGCTCCTGCTTGGCCTTCCTCCCCGTCAGTGTTGGTTGGTGAGTTGGAGTAGGGATGGGAGGGAGAGGAAGTAGCATAGAAAGCATGGGGAAGGAACCTGCATGCTTCTCTCTTGATAAAGCATGCAGTCTATGCTGCTGGGAGAGAGTACTTCTTTCTCTTATCTCTATGGTTCCACATTCTGGAGCAGAGATTTGTGATTCCCCATATCTACCTTTTACCCCTTCCCAAAATATACACACATGTACAAGGTTTGGGGTTTGTTAGTTGGCTCTATTTTGCTTACCCCTACTTTTATTGACTTTATATTTTTAATGAGATGCATGTTTGGTATGTTTATGTGTGTATGTGCTGCGGGGTTGGATAGGGGTTTAGGGATTCCGAGGTGGCTAACGTAAAATGTTTCTTGAGAATATATATTTATATGTGTCGAGTTTGCTAAAAGCTGCTGGAAGTAATATACCAAAAATGGGCTACCTTTTACAGTGGGAACTTATTAGGTTAAAGGCTTACAGTTCTGAGGCTGTGAAAGTGTCCAAATCAAGGCATAATCAGGAGAGCCTTTTCCCTGAGCTGTAGCTGTGGGTGATCAGGCACGTGGCAGAGCACAATGGCAGCCATGGCTCATCTCTCCTCTCTCCTCTAGGGCCTTGCTGCTTTCAGCTTCTGGCTAAAGTGGATTTCTCTCAGCTTCTGGCTTCAGGGACCTTCTCTCTCAGCTTCTGGATTCCTCTCTGCCTCTGTGTCCGTTCTGTGTCTGTGGCTTTTTATTCCTCCATTTAAAAAGAACTCCAGTAAGAGGATTAAGACCCACCCTGGGTCTTGCAATCTAAACAAAGGCCCTTAACTGAAGTAGTTTCATCAAAAGATCCCCTGTGTATATACACAGGAATGGCTTAGCTTTAAGAACAGGAAATTCTGGGGTCCACAAAAGACTAAAACTGCCGCAATATGTATTTAAGTTTTCTGTCAATATATAATCTATATTACTGATTTTCTATTATAGTTTCATTTGGGGAACCCTAATTTGGGTCTGGAAAAAGGTACTTCTAGGAGTCACAGAAGTACTTTCTACCAGATTCCAGTGGGGCAGGAATCAGTTCTGATTGTCTCATTCATCTGTCAACATTGAGAATTTGTAATCCAGATACTGTATGTTAGTTGTCTCAGTACCCATTCCAAAGCCTTTACTCTTGCCTTCATTTATAGAAGCTGCAAAGCTAAAAGCTTGCATTTTCAAACTGCTTTAAAGCTAGAGGTGGCCATTTAACACTGTTTTGGCCAATGAAACATGGAGAAGCCTTGTTTGAGATTTTCTGGGCCTACCTTTGCTTTCTTGATGCAATGGGCATTACTACCTGCCTTTATTCTATACTCCTACTTCCTTTTTCTTGCTAGGAATATAGATATGATGGCTGGAGTTCTAGCAGCCACAAAATGATCTGAGAATAAGGCCAAAAGAATTACAGAAAGCATTGCCCTAATACCCTTGAGCTGCTGAACCAACACTGGCCACCACCTCCCAGACTTCTTGTTTAAATCCCATCATTGGATTTTCTAAAACTCACAACCAAATCCAATCTCTGATTGATACAGGCAGGCATTAGGAAAATAGCAGAAAGTGGACAATATAGAGTATCTGGCTCATGGTTTTGTGGGCAGGGTAACTCTCCAGGAGTTGAGGCCTTTAAGCACTGCCATCCACAGACTTGCACAGGAAGCTCAGGGCCCATTACCTGCAAGAGAAGTCTGGAGTACAGAGGCTGATAAAACATGTCTCTGGTTATTAATACAGAATCGGTGGCAACTCCAGTGTTAATCCTGTAGGCTGAAAATAAATTATGCTCTGTCTCCACCAGACCTAATCTTTACTAAAGCAGCATTAATACCTATTTATATTTTCCTATCAATATTTCATAAATTTGAAGAAAAGTAGCTTGAAAGAATTTAGATGATTTTTTTTCTGTGTGTGTGCTTTCAGAGGCATCAATTATTGCTGTAGGGGCACCTTCAGCATTGCCTAAAGCTGCAATAAATTCCCTAGTTCTAACTTTAAAGATTTTAGAAATGCTAATATTGGATGTGTATGAATTATTGCCCTTGCTCTAACACAGCAATATTCTTCTGAAGAGTAAACAAAATCCCTGTTCAACTTAAGAATGGGTGATAACTTTTTTGGCTTGAGTTAGCAGAGGTGTGATTGTGGGGAGTTTGAGAGGTGCATGAAATTCTTAATTGTTTTAAATTTAGTTTAGCACTGGGTAAAGCATTAGGTAGGAGAAATAAGAGTATGATCTCTTTATATTTTTCTCTAAATATTTCACTTTTTCTACCTCATATAACCCTTATAAAAACATTATTTGGCAGTTAGGTCAATTGCATTTTTGCAAACGAGGAAACCAAGGCACAAAGTGCTTTCTTTTTGATGGGCTTGAGTGTAGCTTCTCAGTGGTCCAGAAAGAAAAAACTAATTATCCAGAATTGACATAAAATTGGAAATCTATGGATCATGCCTTCCTGTCCTCTAAGCTTGACAATTTTTTCTTAAAATAACTTGATCTATTGCCCTTCATTCCATTCTTTAAAAACAAAAACAAAACAAAACAAAACAAACTCAAAGAATGATAGTATTTGTGAATCTATTTATTTTTGCATTCAAACTGGTACCAGCGGTGGTAAGGAAAGGCATGAAGAAGGGAGCGGGAAGGATGGGTAGTAATAGCTTTTGAGTACCTCTTGAGAGACATGAAAATGTGGAAGCTTCAATGTATACCCTTTTAGGGACTCTTGTGGTAGTTGGAGCCTTTTGTGAACCCCAGAAAATTATGTTCTTAAATTAATCCATTTTTGTGGGTGTGAACCTATTGTAAATAAGACCTTTTTATTATATTCAGTTAAGGGCCATTTCATTAGATTTCTTCGGTAAGCAGTAGCCCAGGGTGGGTCTTGATCCTCTTACTGGAGTCTTTTGTAAACAGGATGAATTCAGAGAAACAGATGGAGAGAAAAGACTTGGGAGCTCAGAGAGAAAAAGCCACAGAGACAGAGAGAAACCTCCAGAAGCTGAAATCATCAGAACACAGGAGAGATAAAGCCACAGAAGCAGAGAAAGTTGGAGAGAGCCAGAAACTGAAAGCAATGAAGCCTGGGGGAGAATGCAGAGACCGACTGACACTGCCAGTGTGCTCTGCCACGTGGCAGGAGTCCAGGACCATCTATAGCCGTTCTGCGGGGAGAGAGCTTTGCCCGATGCTGTGATTTGGACACATTTCTCAGCCCTGGAACTGTAAGCTTACAAGTTAATAAATCACCATTGTAAAAGCTAACCCATTTCTGTTATATTGCCTTGGCAGCCTTAGCAAACTAAAACAGACACCTTGCAAAAACTTCACGAGAAGTGTATTATTTGTAACTTACAGGTAAAGTGATGGGCTCTTGTCACTTGTCCAATGTGACACAGCTAGTAAATATGGAAGAGTACCACAAACAAGGTGACTTAAAACAACAGAAATTTATCTTGTATACTTCTGGAGGCTAGAAGCCCAAAATCAAGGTGATGGCAGGGCTACCTTCTCTCTCATGGCTCTAGAACCGAATCCTTTTTTGCCTCTTCCAGCTTCTGGTAATTCCTGGCAATCCTTGGTGTTCCTTGGCTTGCAGACACATCACTCCAATCTCTTCTTTCACCTTGACATGACTGCATTTTCCCTGTGTGTCTCCATCTTCACATGGTATTCTCCTCTCTGCATCTCTTTGTCTATGTCTCTTCTCTTCCTTATGGGTACCAATCATATTGGATTAAGGGCTCACCTTACTCCAGTATAACCTCCTCATAACCTAACAAATTATATCTGCAACAACTGTATTCCAAATAAGGTCTTATTCTGAGGGACCGGGGGTTAGGACTTCAACATCTCATATTTGAGGGAACACAGTTCAACCCATAACACCCCATTTCTAAGGATCTGCCTTACCTGAGTTGTCCCCTTTGCTAGGACTTCATTAATGGGTGTTTGATAGGGCTCCCAATAGTTTTAAACAGAACTTAAACTTAATTTAGTACCAGAGTCTAGAAGATTTTAATGGTGCAGAATTAAATCAAGAATTACATAATCTGATCCTTAAAATCAATGGTAAAGAAAATAAAGGTATGTTATTATAAAATGAATGATAACTTTAGGACCAAATTCAACAAAGATGAAAGTTGTATCCCAGTTATTGAAATGTTACTTAACCATTCAAGTATAACTCTCAAATTCTCTATACTATATCAAACCCTAATTTACATAGAAGATAAAGCAATGGGTACTTATTCGATTTATTAAGAGATTTATCACAAAATGCAATTGCAATGCAAACTATTTCTATTCACATAAAATATTCAATTAAAAAATCTTGGACAAAGTTTTAAGAACTCATCCATTGAATTAAATGGAATCCATACTTCCTCCCTCCTTCCTTTCCCTCCTTTATTTTTGCCAGGATTCCTGCCCCCTTCATTTCATCTCTTCTTCTCTCCCTCTTCCCTTCTTCCCTCCTTCTCCTCCTCCTTCATCTCCCATCCCCTCCCTTCTCCTCCCCTCCCTTTCCCTCCCCTTCCCTCTCTTCCTTCCTTCTTCCAACACATGTTAATTAGAGCCTCTAGACCCATCACAGTTATAGCCACCTTAAAAAGAAACATAATTAATCCAGCCATCTTTGATTATCAAACACCTTGGGGAAATAACTAGCAAAAGATTGGAAATCCAGGAATTTTGAATGTGAAAATTGAATGCCAGCCCCCCAATTGCCAGTGGGTAATGTGACCCAGGAAAGAGGTTTACTTTGGTAAGGGTCAGATGACTTTTGATAATAGAATATTTACCTCAAAAATCCTCCATATTCTGTGCCTTAGAGGAGTATACTTTGGTGGTAATTATGCATTTATTGATTTCAGTGTTCTACATTCTAGAGTTGGCCTCAACTTCAAGATTTTAATTCTTCCTAAAGAATATACATGATATATATTATTGACATTTCTTAATGAATTTAAATATTGGTATAAACCAGAAATGAAGTGACTATATACAGTAATTGTCTTCTGCAAAGGGTAAATTTTTGTTATTTGATCATAACTTTATTGAATATTTTTAAAGTCGAAACATAGCTAAAATTTCATTTTATAGACATTTTTATACATTGTATGTCTTAGAGTAGTGATTTGTTTGGATTTTCCCCAAATTATTTGTGCTACTACATCAGGAAATTGAATAATGATTTTGTAATTTTCTTTATTAAAAATAGCTGAAGCAGTTGTTTTGAACTAGTGGGAGATGAACCATCTCTAATTCAGCATGTTAATCATGGATGCTTGAGGGGAGTATTTTAGAATCAAAGTATTAAGAATAATTATTATCTCCCCAAATAATGGGTATCCATTCTCTCTGTGTGTGTGCATGGGTGTGTGTGTGTGTGTGTGTGTGTGTGTTTCTGGTCAATTGAAGAAATGGAGATTAAGTGTTCCCTATGTCCAAGAACTTGTGCCAGAGACACAAAAGTCCTCTATCAGCTCCCTGTCTATTATGATAGTCAAAAGTCTAAGATAAGTCCTTTCAAAGAGGTTAAAATAAATACTATGGAGAATCACAGAAGAGAGTCAACACATTTTGTTGTAGGGTCCAAGAGATGCACACAGGAGTCGATATTGAGATTAGGAATACATGCACTTTGAGTGGGAATTAATTGTTCCCTCTTCCATGTTCTTGCATCCCCATTATATTTGTTTCATTCTGCTTTAGCACACTTTACTATTAGTGTTTGCTTATCTGAATACTTTTAAAGCTTCTTGAGGACAGAGACCTTGTCATAATTATATTTGTTCCAAATACCAGTTATTCCTTTGTATCCTTTGCAACTAATATACATAGTTGTTGCTAAAGGAATGTTTATTTAATTGAATTTAGCACAGTATGAAGAGAAAATTATGCAGAAGCTCAGTGCTCTAGTCATGCATGGGTTAAAATATCTTTGATGAGGATTTAAGAATAACAGATAGATGCTATGGAAATAATTAGTACTTTCCTCTGAAAAGCAGTCAGGGCATAGATAGAAAGGGATAAGATCAGAAGCTATGAAAATGTTTTTGAATAGCAAAGGGGTCTATCAGGATGTTCTTGTATTTAAATACACAGGAGAAAAAAAGGGAAGTGGTGCTTGTAATAGTTAAGTAGTGACTGTAGAACTTAACTTGAACCCATGAGTATATATTTCTTTTAACTTTAGCTAAGGATTAACTACATGCAAGGCATGGTGCTAGGCAATGTTATGTGGTATGAACGGATAAAGACTTGGTTCCTGCTCTCAAGGAGGTTTGCAAAATATGTTTACATGAGAAGCCTAGTATCAGCTTTGATTCTCATGCTTCTGCCTTCCACATTGCTCGTAAACGGGGAAGTTGATTCTCCATATCCAGCATCAAACATATCCTGATTCTAAAAGTAATCCCGAGCGAGGTAGAAATAAAGCTTCACTTTCACTATTCAGGAATCCTTGAGATTGAATCCCACTGCTTTACCTGGCATCCGGGACCCAGAGTCCAGCCATGGCTGCTGAGACACTGTTGCTGTCTTAAATCTCTTCTTGGCAGTTAGACTTCAGATGGACACTGTTTCGTGGCAAGGCAAGAGTTAGAGTCTTTGCTCCGCTGTCTCTTTAACTCTTACCTGGAGGCCTTTGCCTTGCCCCCCACTCTTTTGTCAGCTGTATCTCTCTGCCCTCTTCCTCCGGTCCTCCGGCCCCAGGCATCAGTCTGTTTGGCTCCTTCTAATCCCCTTCCCTGAGGTCTGGGCATCATCCTGTATCTTAGATTGCAGACTTCATCTCTATAGGGAATGGGCTTATCTGCTAGGACTGCTATTACTGTCCTCTTCTCATTTCTTGAGAGTTCTTGCTTTCCTCCTTTTCAAATTTGCCATTGCTGTGTATTATATCTGCCATACCAGCTCACCCAGGAATAAATTTCCTGAATTGTGCCAAGTTTGCTACACCCCTGGGATTCTAAGCCTTAGACCAGTTCCCTGGGCCAGGCTTTGTAGCTGGGGCAGATTCCACGTAATCCCCTCCTGCATTCTTAACCTAACCAGTTTCTCCTCTGTTCCTTCCAGGTCCATGTTGCTGAGGTCCCCGCACACTTCAAGCCCCAGTCCAGGAATGTATTGCCATATTGGTTTTCTTGTATTAAATGATGCTTGTAGGCCAGTTAGAATAGTTTTCCTAGCAGGGATAGATTTCCATATATCCATCTATCTATAAATCCATTCTCTTTAAATATTTACTTTGTGTCCAAGTATAGGTGTTTCTTTCCATCCATCCATCCATCCATCTATCCATCCATCCATCCATCCACCCACCCAACAGATATTTAGCAAAAGATATTAAATTTAAGACATCAGGCTCAAGTGATGACTGGTAAATTCAAGCCATATAAACTCTGAAGATAAAACTCTGCTAACTCCAGAGTTTCTAAAAATATAACATGCATTCTTTATTTTTTTGCTGTAAAATTTTGAGTTATTGATTCCAGCCCTTGCATGTAACTTTGAGACTAAGCATATCTTAAGTTCAAGTAATGAAAATATGATCTCAACACTATTATATGGGCTTTTAAAGGTAACTGTTATGTATCAGATATTTCACATACTTTATGAGATAGGTTTTATCATTATCCACATTTTAAGGTATGAAACTTAAAAAATGGAGGCTTAGAGAAATTAAGTAACTTTCCCAAAGTCAATTGTCAGAAACCAGTAGAGAGAGATTATAACTTAGTCATTTCTAGGTCTAAAGTCCTGGCTCTTACTTCTCACCCTATCACCTCTCTAAACATTTAATAAACATTAAAAATCAACATTTGAATTTCTACAATCTGATCTTAATAAAATATTCTATTATTTTTTCTTATTTTTAATTATTTTATTAAAGCAGTTGTAAATTTACAGAAAAAAAACATGCAAATAGTACATAGTTTCAATATGCCCTCTTCACACACTCACTTCCCCCATTAATTTAAAAAATATTTTCCCCATTTATCACCATATTCCTAATGCTTTGTAGTAGAAGAACATTCCTGTATTTATACTATTAACCACTATCTTCATCTACCATCAAAGTCAGTTATGCATTCCCTATATTATCCTCCAGCTATCCTCCAACTAACATTAACCTCCCTAGCCTACCCATTTCAGCCACATTTCACATCCATAAATCAACAGTGTTTGTTACACTCATAATAATGTACTACCATCAACTCCATCCATTACCACATATTTCCAATTGGCCTTATTAAGCATTCTACCTACATCCAGCATCAGCTCCCACTTCTCAACTCACATCCAGTCTCCCACCAACCTACACTCCATTGTCCAACTCCATAAGTCTACTCAATGTATTTAGTTCATGTCAGTGAGAACACACAATATTTGTCCTTTTGTGTCTGGCTTATTTCACTAAATGAAATGTCCTCAAGGTTCCTCCATGTTTTCATCTGCTTCCCCAATTCATTTCTTCTTACGGTTAAATAGTATTCCATCATATGTATATACCACATTTTGTTTATCCATTCATTGGTTGATGGGCTCTTATGTTGTTTCCATCTTTTGCTAATTGTAAAATAATGCTGCTATGAATATTGGTGTGCAAAGATCTGTTTGTGTGTTTGCTTTCAGTTCTTCTGAATGTATTCCTAGTAGCAGGATTGCTGGTTCATATGGCCATACTATATTTAGCTTTGTAAGGGACCACCAAACCATCTTCCACCGAGGCTGCACCATTTTACACTCCCACCAACAGTGAAGGAGTGTTCCTATTGTTCCTATTTCTCCACATCCTCTTCAGCACTTGTAGTTTTCTGTTTGTTTTTTTTTTGGCCATTCTGTACAGTGTGAAATGATATCTCATTGTAGTTTTGATCTGCATTTCCCTAATAGCTAGTGATGTTGAGCATCTTTTCATGAGCTATTTGTATTTCCACTTTAGAAAAATATCTATTCAATTATTTTGCCCATTTTTAAATTGGGTTATGTCATTTTGTCATTAAGTTGAGTAGTCTTTTTATATAATATGGAAATCAAACCCTTGTCAGATATGTGGTTTCTGAAGATTTTTTCCCCATTGAATTGGCTGCCTTTTCACCTTCTTAACAAAATCATTTGAAACACAAGTGTTTAATCCTGAGGAATTCCCATTCATCTATTTTTTCTTTCTTTCATTGCTTGTGCTTTGGGTGTAAGGTCCAAGAAATCACCACCTACCACAAGATCTTGAAGATGTTTCCTTACATTTTCTTCTAGGAGTTTTTATATTTAGGTCCTTGATCCATTTTGAATTAATTTTTGTAAAAAGTGTGAGAAGAGGGGTCCTCTTTCTTTCTTTTAGCTATGGCTATCCAGTTTTCCCAGCACCATTTGGTGAATAGGCTGTTCTGACCCAGCTGAGTGGGTTTGACAGTCTTGTCAAAAATCACTTGACCATAGATGTAAGATTCTATTTCCATACTCTCAATTCAATTCCATTGGTCAATTTGTCTATCTTTATGCCAGGACCACGCTGTTTTTACCATTGTAGTTAGATTATACGCTTTGAAGTTGGAAGTGAGAGTCATCCAACTTCATTCTTTTTTTAAAAAAAGAAATTATTGGCTATTCGGGGGCCCTTACCTTTCCAGATAAATTTGGTAATTGGCTTTTCCAGTTCTACAAAGAAGGCTGTTGGAACTTTTATCGGGATTGTGTTAAATCTGTAGATGGGTTTGGGTAGAATTGACATCTTAATGATTTTTAGTCTTCCAACCCATGAACATGGAATACCCTTCTGTTTATTTAGATCATCATTGGTTTCTTTTAGCAATGTTTTATAGTTTTATAAATACAGGTCCTTTATATCCTTGGTTATGTTTATTCCTAAATATTTGATTCTTTTAGTCACTGTTGTAAATGGAATTATTTTTTCTGGCTTCCTCCTCAGTTTGCTCATTAGTAGTTTATGGAAATGAGCAATTGTTATTGCTGTTGATTTTTGTGTATTAATCTGGTATCTCATCACTTTGCTGAAATTATCTATTATTTCTGGTAGCTTTGTTATAGATTTTTTGGGAATTTCTAGGTGTAGGGTCATATCATCAACGAATAGCTGATTTTTCTTTAAAATGTTGCTTTTTTATTCACCTGGAGAAACGTACCATTACAAGGTGATGTTATATGGTCAGCCACTCCACCACCCTCACATTTGATTAGCATTTAAATGATCTTGCATATCGCTAAAGAAAGGGGCTCTGACCAGTAAAAAGAGAAAGCATGACTTCACTTCTGCTGAGGTGCTTTATTGTGCTGTAGTATCTCAGCCCATTATTCAAATTTGAACAACTTTGGATTTTGACTACATTCTAATAATGACAGATATGTGATTTCCTAGCTCGTGGCAGTAAAATGTGGGGATGATGAGAGCCTTGAACTGTCAGAAATAACACCTTCTGTGTTTTGGTGAGTGAGAAGCCGGGAATCAATAAAATCAGGCAAAGGAACTAAGAAGAAAGCATTTAGGGGGCGAGTTATTGTCAGATACTAGGCATACTTGTCTCAGTAAGGCATCCTTGTATGATAGTTGCCTCTATACAACCATTTTGAAAGGACCTGCTGCATAGGGACATTAAAATATATTCCAGTCCTCTCTCTTGGAAACTAGGGAAGTGCAAACTATGTATGAAAGTGCTGATATCCAAAATGGCTGCATTAAAAAAAAAAAAAAAGGATTTTAGGACTTTAAAAGGAATAAGCTTCAACTTTTCAAACGAAAAGTTTACTCATTTGGGACATGCATCTCAGTGCTACTTCCTGCTCTGTGACCTTGGGAAATTTACTTGATTTCTTGAAAACTGACCTCTATAAAATGAGGCCAGTAATAATAAATATGGAGTGGCTGTGAGGGTTAAATTAGGTCAAGTGCTAACACAGCACCCAGCACGTGGTCAGTGCCCAAGAAAAGAGTTTTTTCGGTTCTGTCCATTTGCCTTCTTACCCAGGTTTTTACTTGGATCCATGAATTTAATTTTCTGCATTTCACAGTCTAAGAAAATTCATCTGCAGAGATGTGTTTATTAGGGATTGCGTTTGCAGTATCTTGAGACCCATCCTTGTCTGAATTCCTCATTACTTCTTACAATTACCTGAGACTCAACTGTGTTTCTCATCTCTTTTGTCTCCCTCAATCACTCCATAGGAACCCACAACAGCCATGATCTAGTGGAAAGGGCACTAGGCCAGACTCTGGAGAATCCGATTTCATTTTGTCTCTGCCGTTTGCTCACTGTGTGAACTGGGGTAAGTTGCTTAACTTCTCTGGGTTTTAGTCTGAGTTAGTCCCAGATATTTCTATGATCTGATTTTATAGCATTTTCCCTCAGTCTGTGGCACCATCTACATGCTTTTCTCTGATAAAATTGAATCTACACATGGTGTAGTATTCAAATATATGGACTCGATTCACATTGACTGTCTCAAACATTCCCTGGTTCCTTAAATGTAGGCAAATTGCCTTACTTGCCTGCACCTTAGTCTACTCATCTGTAAAATAAGGATAAAAATACCTACTCTGTAGAGTTTTGATGGGGATTAAAATTTTCCTAACATACCCGCAGCATTTGAAATCATGCCTAGCACATGATAAAAACCCTGTAAGGGACACAGAGATGAGTATATTTTTAAGGAGCTGGCAATTTAGTGGGGGTGATTAAAAATATAGACCAATAACAAAACAGAATATGCTACATATACAATAGAAGAGAAATTGTAGAGCCTGGTGGGGCAGGGAAGAAGCAGTCATTCATCCAACCGGAAGGACCAGGGTAGTCTCTGAAGGAGGCAGCCTGTGGTCTGCACAGAAGTAATGAGCTGGGTGTCAGTGGAGACAGGAATGAAGGGATTCTTGTTAGAAGAACCAAAAGCAGCCAGGGTGGGAAAAGGCAAAAAGGACCTAATGTGTAGCTTTCTGTAGCTGGAATGTTGAGGGAGAATGAAGGTGTGTAGTGGGAGACGAATTTGGGAGAATGGCCTGAAACTAGATGGAGGAGAGGTTTAATAATTTGCTAACGGGTATGGGCTTGATTCTACCAGCATTAGGAAGCATTGAAGATAGTTAAAGTAATATGAAGCCATTTGTGATTTTGGAAAAAGACGCAGGTGATGGTGTCAAGGAGAAATTAGAGAAGAGAGAAACAGGAGTCAGGAAGAATAGTTAGGGGGCCATTGGGGCAGTCCAGGAGAGAGATTATAAAGGTCTACATTGGAGAAGTGGGAGTTGAGGTGGAGATAAGGGCTCAGAATTGAGAGCTGGGATGGTAGAGCCTAACTTGTGAATTATCCCACCTGCTCCTTCTATTTATTCCTCCCTCCCTCCCATGGCTCCGTCTGTCCACCCTCCCAGGTTCTTTGGACTTCCCTCTGTGCTGACCTCCCTGTGCTTCTGTCATCCATATTTACCTAAGCATGGAAGTGTTAAATGGCAAGCCCTCTGCAGGCTAGGGAGCTGACAGCTTTTATTCCTACGTATTTTAAGGTGGGGGATATTTTAGTAGCAGAAAACAATCGCACAAAAAATGGCTTTTGTTTAATGGAGGAAAAGTTCCCCAAAATTATTAGTCTGAAAGGTTTCCTTTTATTGCAAGAAGCCAACAGATTGAGAGGTATATTAAAACTCCTCATTATATAGCTGCTGAAAGATGATTGTGTAGCAGGAATTTTGGGGGTGGGGGGAGCATTTTGTAAGGCAGCATCTGTGGTACAGAGAACATTGTCTTTCATCACTGCCTGAGTTTGTGTAATGGCAAATAGGAAAGCAATCATCTAGATCAATAGAAATAACTCTTGTAGATGGCATCTATGTATTGCAAGGTAGATGTTCTCTTTACTTGAAAGAGTGAATTTTAAGCAATTGCAGGTCATAAAGATCCTCTGTAGTTAGTTGTACCTGGTCTTTTAAAGAAGGTGAAGTTCATGAATGTGTGACATACAGATCAGAAACCAATCAGTGAATGCTGATGCAACAAAGTAACAAAAAGAAGAGTTTCAGAGCCAAGTAGAAACATAAGGTTAACAATTTTAGAGTGACATGATGCCCTGATGAACTTCATTGACATATATTAGTATGTATCTATATATACGCATATAAATGCATGCATAGATGTATATACACATTATATTACATGTGTATATGAAACGAAGACTAATTCATTCAAATATGTTTATTGAATATTTACTATATACCAGGCACTGTCTTAGGTGCTGTGGATGAAACCGTGAACAAAAACAGAATTTCTGTCCTGAAGAGCTTATATTCTAGTAGGGGAGGCAGATAATAAATATATAAATATCCATCAGATGGTGATAAATGGTTAGAATAAAAGTGGAAAGCATGACGAGCAACAAAAGAAAACATGGATAAATGGGACCTCCTCAAACTTAAACACTTCTGTGATTCAAAGGACTTCATCAAGAAGGTGAAAAGGCAGCCCACTCAATGGGAGAAAATATTTAGAAACCACATATCCTATAAGGGTTTGATTTCCATTCTATATAAAGAGATCAAACAACTCCACAATGAAAGAGCAAACAATCCAATTTAAAAAATGGGCAAAAGATTTAAATAGACATTTTTCCAAAGAGGAAATACTAATGGCCAAAAAGCACATGAAAAAAATGTTCTATATCATTAGTTATTAGGGAAATGCAAATCAAAACAACAATGAGATATCCTCTAACACTGCATAAAATAGCTATTATTAAAAAAACAGACAACAATAAGTGCTGGAGAGGATGTGGAGAAATAGGAACAGTACTTCACTGTTGGTGAGATTGTAAAATGGTGCAGTCTCTGTGGAAGACAGTTTGGTGGTTCCTCAGGAAGCTAAATATAGAACTGCCATATGATCCAGCAATTCCTCTACTAGGAATACAACCAGAAGAACTAAAAACTATGACACAAACAGACATCTGCTATAAACTATGACACAAACAGACATCTGCACACCGATGTTCATAATGGTGGTATTCACAATTGCCAAAAGATGGAAACAACCCAAGTATCCATCAACCAATGAATGGATAAACCAAATGTGGTATATACATATGATGGAATACTATGCTGCAGTAAGAAGAAATGAAATTGGGACACATATGATAACATGGATGAATCTTGAAGACATCATACTAAGTGAAGTAAGCCAGACACAAAAGGACAAATATTGCATGGTCTCAATATGAACTACATATGAAGAATAAACACATGGAGGTAAAACCTAGAATATAGGTTATTAGGAGATAAGAGGAAGGTTGAGAAGAACTACTGACGCTTAATGTATATAGAAGTTGTAATTAATTTGACTGTAAAAGTGTGGAAATAGAGTTGATGGTAACACATTATAGTGAGTAGCAGCTGGTTTATAAATGGGATTGTGGCTGAAAAGGGTAATCTGGGGAAGTAAAGGTCAATTGAAAGAAAGCTAAAAAATAATCTAGGGACTGAATATTGAACAGTGAATATTGAACAGTGAACCCAGAGGTGGATGGGAATTGTGGTTGAGGGTACAAATGCAAGAGTGTCCTTTTGTGAGCTAGAGCAGATGTACATCACTATTGCAGGGTGGTGGGAATGTGGGGAAGCATGGGAAAACTACAACTGGTGTGACCTATAGACTGTGGTTAAGAGCAATACTATAATATTCTTGCATCAATGCCAAAGATGTACTGTGTTGATAATGGAGGTGTATGGAAAAATTGTGCCAAATGTATGCTATGGACCATGGTTGGTGGTAATAGCCTGATGATATTATCTCATAATCTGTAACAAATGTTCCACCATGGTGTGGTGTGTTGATGGAGGGGTGTTGTATGGGAATTCTGCACATGTGCATGATTGTTTTGTGGGTTCACAACTTCTGTAATAAAAATATATTTTTAAAAAATAGGGTGGGTTGGGGGAAAAATACACCAAATGTAAGATAGGGACTATAGTTAGTAGTAATATTTTAATGATGCTCTTGCATAGTTTGTAACAAATGATTCACGAAAATGCAAGGTGTTGGTGGAGGGATGATGTATGAGAACCCTGTATGATGTAATGTATGTTTATTTTGTAAGTTCACAATCTTTACTATACACTTATTGTTGATGCATGTTCATGTATGAATGATATACTTCAATAAAAATATATTTAAAAAATTTTAAAAATCACTTGAACTAAAAAGTGGAAAGCATGTTAAGAGGACAGAGAGTGAAAGGCAGAGATATGGTTGTGCTTTTTATACAGTATGTTTAGGAAGTGCCTCTATAGTAAGGTGATGTTTGAGCTGAGACATGAGCGAATCCTTGCGGAGATCTGGGAAGGAAGAGCGGTACAGCTGGAGGCAACAGGAGTGCGAAGCACTTGGTGGCTGTCTTGATGTTTTTGAGGAACAGTAATGAGGCAAGGGTGGCTGGAGTAGAGAGAGAGAGAAGGATATGGTAGGTGACAGGGTCAGAGAACACCTAGGTCTTCCGGGGCCTTGTAAAGCAAGGTAAGGACTTGGATTTTTTTCTGAGTGAATGGGAAACCTCTAGAAGCATATTATTAATATGTTCTTGTTAGCCACATCATTTTTATTACTTGCATCTAGTTCTTCATGATCCTTTTGCTGCATTTATAAATCTCTAAAATCAGGCATGTCCCAATCTAGCGCCCTCCTGTCTTGTTTGCCTTCTCTCCATTGGCAGACCCCTAACGCAGGGAAAGGCAGCTGTGGATTCTGTGCTGGGTCCTACACTATATACTTGTTAGCTTCAGTAAGGCACCTTCTTATTCAGTTCCTTTACCAAAAAAAAGGGGGGGGCGGAGATTGCTCTCATTGAACTCACTTTGTTAAGATTTCATAAGAAAAAAAAAATTAATTTCTAAACTCATGATATACTACTATCCATTGTCTTTACATGGTTACCACAGGGCTGAGCACACAGTAGGCATTTGATAAAGGCTTGTGGAATCGAATCAGAAAAGTAAAATGATGGAGATGTGTAGGCTGTTCTCCAAGTTTCGTTAGGGCTAATATAATTGTATTCACTCAGTTCAAAAGACTCCCTTTCTGGGGAACATCAGTGCGTTACACAGAAAATGAGTCATTTTTGTCTAACTATGCTCCTGTAATAATTTTTTTGTGTACTTTGACTCTAGCTTTTAAGGTACATTGTTTGCAAATGTGGTCAGAAGTTCTTCCTCTCCCTGTATGTGGGCCCTTTGTGATGTGACTTTGCTGCAACTCCCTCAAAAGGTGGTGCAGATTTTTCTACCCCTTGAAGCTGGGCTGGGTCATGTGACCCACTTTGACCAATGGGACATTAGCACATGTGAAGTAAGTAGAGCCTTGAGAAGTACTTGCACATTGGACCTTGCCTTCTCTTATTGCTTTTGGTAACCCTGTGACCACCACCATGTGAACAAGTTCAAGCTAATCTGCTGGATGATGAGCAACCTATAGCCAATTACCTCCACTGTCTCAGGCAACACACAGTCAACCACAAAGCAGGTGAGAGAGACTATTGCCAGCTCTTGACCACAAATGCATGATTGCGCTCAGCCCACACCATGTGGACCAGAGTTGAGCCAATCCAGCTGAGCCTAGCCCAAATTGCTGGTCCACAGAATCATGACAAATAAATGTTTAAGTACTAAGCTTGGGGCAGCAAAACTTAATTAATGCAGATCATATTCTTATTGCTTACATTTTGTGAAGCCCAAAGTTTATTTTCTTTTAACTTTTCCTTCCTTCAAAATGCATACTGTGGCAGAGACATCTAATCCTCAAATATCCCTTTTGTCTTTTTTTTCCTTTTAGTAGTAGACCTCCCCACTCTCCATCTCTCCCTTCCCCACACATACACATTTGAGTTTCAGCTGGGCACATGGCTGTCCAGCTTGAGACTAAGTTTATCAATCACTTCCTCTCTCTTTCCTTCACCACTTTCATTTTTCCCTGGCTGATAACTTGTGACCACCAGAGCTACTTTTAGCTGAGAGATGGAAGCCATAGATTGAGTGAGGATGGCAGAGATAACCCACTAGCTCATGTCTGAGGATGACTTCTCATAGCAGAGCCAGTTATCTGCCCTGAACCACTGACCTATGCTGGTCCATTATGTAGAAGAAGAAACATGGCTTAAGTAAGTCACTATGTTTGCAGTTTTCTTTGTTACAGCAGCTTGACCTTTACCCTAACTCATACTTACAAATATACACAGCAGACAGTCACAAATAAAAATACACACTACCTAACACAGCATTTAGAACTCAGGAACTTCATCAACGTTAGATTCATGCATTCATTCAATAAGCACTTACTGAACACCTACTGTCTGTTAGATAACAGAGTTGCATAGATGATTACAGTTTGTGGGAGTGTGTGTATGTATATGTGTGTTTGGCCAGAAGCTGAAAATCTAGTAGGGAAATATAGAAAAAAACAAAACAAAACAAAAAAGGGAAGTTAAATGTGAAGAGTACTGTAACAGAGGACTCTGTCAGGGGAGGTAGCCAGAGAAAATGAAAGGATTTGGACATCTCTTAAAAGTTTGCTGCAGTGGGATGAAACACAAATCATGAAACGAAGCATCCATTCAGTGCACCTGTACAATTACTTAGACAGACTTTGGAGGCCTCCTCTCACCTGTTTCTGGGTCACTGGCCTTGAGCTGGGGTGGGGGTGTGCGGTGTGCACTGGCTTACTGTTTCTCACTTCAGACTTCCAACACTAGCTTTTCAAAGGGTTTTGTGTGTCGGCTATAGGGGTGGCAGGAGGGGCGGAGGTTAGGTTTAGAAGGATTACTGGCAATCCTGTAATAACTTTTGAAATAGCTTTTCAGATCAATTCCCATTCATTTCCCACTTTACAGAGAAGAGCAGACCAGGGAAGGATCAACAGTTATGAGAAAAACCAAGAGGAAAAAACTCCACTCACCACACCTGGAAATGGAAGCTATCTCTTTGTTCTCTTGTCCCACTTTCCCGCCCCCACCCCATCTCCTGAGGCTTATTTGTGCTTTCAATCTATCTCCCACAATGGGTTTTATTTTATATTGAAAACATCCTGGGAAGAATATAGTAAGTGAGAAATTGTTGCGAAGTTTCAAGGAAAGAACATAAATAATATCCTGGGTGTTAACTAAGAGATGCTAAGCAAGAAAAAGAATCTTTTCAAATTAGGTAGTCTTTTGTATTTCATATAATTGCACCAAATCTTCTGTTATGCTCATTTGCAGTAGTGATATTTTCATCTTGAGTTATAATGGTCTTGCTTTTTATGAATACCTTGCCCATATGGCATACATTTTCAGAATGCTTTGCGTTTTCTGGTTGTAGCATATATGCCTTTATACAAACCTCTCAACCTTCATGGGCTTCAGTTTCCTCATTGGTGAAATGACTAGATAATCCCCAAATTTCCTTTGGATACTTAATTCCACAGTTTGAGTTCCTTTATAAACATATTGATCAAAGTATGGTGACAACTCTAGCTACAATGACAACAGAATGATGAGACATATTAAAATTAGTGTTAATGCAATAATCAGCTGTGTTTTGTTCCATATGGCAATTATTTCTACAATTAAGCCAAACCCCATCTGTTTTGGCATAAACAATTTTTCAAATGGGTTCCTGAGCCACATCTTTGGAAATCATTTTGTGTTTTTCAAATAATGCTACCATCAGTAAGTGACTATGTGGAATCTTCCTTATTAGAAAAAAACCACTGATGCCAAACCCATCTTACTTGACAAAAGGATTATTCTGCTATTTGACCTTACGAGTATATTGCACAGTCTAATCGATAGTCCTGGAAAAGGGAAACAAATCCTGGTGTGCAGGTGGAGGGAACATGTAAGGGGCACTAGTTTCTGGAGCAGGCAAAGTAAGCGCCAACACGGTCAGCAGTGGATTTCTATTTTTCTGACCTGAGGATCCTGTTGGGACAGGATGTGCCTCGATCTGTGATGGAGACAAGACAAATGGTACATTCCCCACATCCGGCAGGGGTGCCTCTCTTTGGCTTGGGTTGAGCTGCATTGACAGAATAGCAACAGGGAACATTTGTCTTTATCTTTATAACACCTGACAAGAAGGCATGATTACTGCTGTAAGGGTATCAAAATAAAGGAAAAAATAGGCTGTCCAAGAGCCCTGTTATTTATCACATTCAGAGACGCTAACCCAGACTAGCAGGGTAGAAATTCCTTGTCAAATTGCCTCTAAAAATCATTATTTTCCTCCCCAAGACAACATGTGAAGCCCATGGATCTCACCTGTGTGCCTTCTGCCCCCTCCCCCTCCCTGGTTTGCAGGCTGGGGGCAATCTTCTCTTGAGCCCAGGCTTTTCCCCCAAGGACTGAGAGTTGCCTCCATGCAGCTCACTGCACGTGTCAGCCTGATAATGTGCACACCATTCCCTGTTTGTGCAGGAAATTCAGAAAATCATTAGCTGTAAGCTTATTAACAAATATTGAATGTATACAGCAAAAATTCGATTTATTTTCCAGCAAGTGTTAGGATGTCTCCAGGCAAATTAGAGCCACAGCTGACTTTGTTCAACCCCTTTATTTATTTTTCTGTTCCTTGTTTTCTAATTAGGCAGGCTTTCTTCTGCTTTACAAACACCCTCTCTGCCTAAATCACTGCAAATCTATTGAATCCTGAACACAGTAGCCTGGGCCATTCGTATTAATTCCATGACAGGGAGATATAAACCCCACCTTTGCATATAGGTTCCATATCTCTTCAAGAGCGAGACTAAATGCCTTTATGACACGGTATGCAGTTTCCTGTTCCCATCTGTGAAGGCCTGCATGTGAAATAGCCAATGATTTTCCCAAAGAAAAGTATTGTGAACAGTAGATAGTTCCAAGTAGTGTTTGCTTTGATAGGCCACCTCCTTCAGTGTATGGCACCAAAGTAGTTTTTTGCTTCAAAGTGGTCTCTTTCAGGAGGCCTTTGCAAAAGAAGCCACTTGCTCACAATTTCTCATGAAGAGCAATTCAAGAATTAAATCAATGGCTATGTCCTGAAGCTTGTTCAGAATTAACTGTTTTATTTGGA
>JAQZBX010045486.1:0-21032 GCA_029593785.1 Cabassous unicinctus | reverse complement strand
ATGATAATTGCCAGTGTATAGAAATACAATTGATTTTTGTATGTTGATTTCCTGCAAACTTGCTGTACTCTTTTTTTTATTTTTATTTTTATTTTAAAAGATGCTTAGATTACATAAATGTTACACAAAAATTCCAGGGATTTCCATGTTCCCCACCTCCCACACCTCCCATAACAAGAGGGAGCAGTTTTTGAGAAGCAGTTTTGATGTTGGAGAGAAGGCCCCAGGAGAAGAGAAGTGAGCCATTTGCCTGATAGTCTACAGCTGACCTTGTGGAGGAAGAGCTAAGCCCAGAGAGAAACGCAGCCCCGGGAAGAGAGGAACCCAAGAAGCCTGAACCCTGGCAAACGTCGGCAGCTGTCTTGCTCCAACACGTGGCAATGGACTTTGGTGAGAGAAGAGACTTAACACTTTATGGCCTGGTATCTGTGGACTTCAACCCCAAATAAATACCCTTTATAAAGACCAGCCCATTTCTGGTATTTTGCATTAGCGCCCCCTTTGGCTGACTAATACAGGGTCTTTTATCATATCATATTGCTGGGCACTTAGTGGGCTCTATGATTCTACAGGTATCAGCAGAATATGGCCCTCGGGCCAGCTCCCTGTTTTCAAGTTTTATTGGAACACTATCATGCCTGTTTGTTTACATATTGTTTATGGCTACTTTTGTCTTACAGCAACAGAGTTAAATAGCGATAGCAGAGACCATATGGCCCTGAAGTCTAATATATTTACTATCTGACTGAAAAGTTTGCCGACCTCTGCTTAGGTCTCTATGTGCTCCCTACTTCAGTGATAGCATTGTCATCATCTGTCATATATTTATTACCTTTTAATTGCTTTAATTTCTTTAATTTTACAAAACTTGCATGTTTTGATTATCTTAAGCCTTTATGTCAGTAATTTTCACTAGTATTGAGTCTGATTATTGCTGTTTTAAATTTACTTTTATTTATTAGCTTTGTAATAATGTTGCAATTGGTCCCCAAATTTGCTTCCTGACATTTTCGTTCTGCCATTACATTTTTTTGCCTGTAAGCTCTTGCTTTGTCAAATTCATATTCCTTTAAGTTGTTCTACAGTGTAAAGGGATTTCCTTTTGTTTCCTGAGTTTTTCCCCCCCCCTGCACCTTTTCATCTGCTCTAGAGTATTTCACATAGACGCTGTGCCAAACAGCTCTTGTTTACTTGGGCGTGGGTCACTCTTTCCAGGCATTTTGCTTGCTCTCATTTGTAGGGGAGGCTCTCTTCCCACTCTCTCGGAGAGCAGTTGTTTTGTTCTCCTAGCTCATTTCTTAGAACTGGGTATCTGGTGTGCCACTCACTGTTGTGTAGCCTGAGGGAATGGTGGAGGAGAGGGGCTGTGGGGAACTTCCTCCCTCCTTGGCATAGCATTGAAGGACGAAGGCACCTGACTGTGCTCTCTCATCTGAGATGTTAATTAAAAGTTGTGTGCCAGGGAATGTCTACTGGGTGGCCACGATGGCAGGAATACACCATTTCTGTGGGGACACGCCATGGACGTCTGGCTTATGGTCATAATATTTTGTGAAACCTTAAAGTCTTCAATTCCATCAGAGAGAGGTAGGCCCACGGTTTATGTTCCCATTTCTCTTTAACGGTTAGAAGAGGGAAAATATGAGGCTGCCCATTCAAGTTGCTTCTCTCAAGTTTGAGGGTGGTGATAGGAGTTGTTGAGATTTTATCCACTTACCAGTTCAGTCTTAAGGAGTGGGCTTTAGAGCTGAGCTCTTCTGTCCATTCTACTCTACTGCAGATAATTCTTTTTTGTCTGACAATTTTTGAACTTCATTTCTTGAGGTCATCCTCCTTTCCTTGTTTGGTTGCTTTTGGTAATTTATTTATGGTCTTACTATTTTGTGCTCTTGATGGCAGCTCCTTTGGGGAGAAGGTAAAGTAGGGAAGAGGTGTCAAGGGCCATCTTTCCCAGGATGCCCCTGTACCTTCCTTGTTTCTCCGTAGTTGTTTCTGCCTGGCATTTTTCCTGCATTCTCTCTCTAGACTTTCTGTTCAGTGCTCATACTTTCAATTGCTAAGAGCACTTTTCCTATCCTCCTCAAGCATCCTTCCTCAAAGCATCCTGTTCTGTTTCCTGGATGCAGTATCTTCTCTTTGATGAGGCTGTAGTTTGTAGAAGTTTTTTCCTTATTACTACAGTGTGTTTTACTCCTCTGGGTTCCCTTATCCATAGGGTTTGACCTCAGTCTTTTACATTAGGGGCTTTCCTCCCATGCTTGGCTGCTCGAAAGAGGCATTGTAAGGTTCTGGGCTACAGGTGGACACTTGACTGGGGGCCCTGGCTGTGGGGAGATGGCTGAAGTATCTGTGACTCTAGCACTTTCTCTGGGGGCAGTTTAGTTTCACCAGAGGTGTCCTGTCGTCTCTTGCCTGGGGCTTTATGCCTGGCTGCCAGCTTACTGGTAAGGAGGATACGGGTCTCCATTGAGTATTCAGGAGATTGGGATTCTCACACCTTCCCTACTCCATGCCTGGGATCCCCAAATCTGGTGTGGATGGGGGAAGCCACCTGCCCGTGTGGTGCAGGGGTACTGACTTGGGGGTCTGTATCAGTTCTCCTCCTGTGCAGTCATGCCGGATGGCAAACAACCCCATACCTCAGGGGTGCTCACACATGGGTTTTCGGAATGCAGCCGATCTTGGCCAAGCTCACCCACAGGTCTAGGCCTGGCCTGTTAATGACCAACCTAGGGTGGCTTTGGCCAGGTGCCTGGGCCACTGAGCCTCAGTCCATGCTTCTCGAGGCGTAAGAGTGAGAATAGTAACGTGCCAGCACTTTCCAGGTCTCCACACTGTGCATTCATCACATTTGCTAATATCCCTTTAACCAAAGGAGGGCACGTGGCCGGGCCTGAGTGGGGCATTGGAGAGTTACCAAGTCACCTGATATAGGGAGGGGTGAAGGATTGGGGCCATTTTTACAATCTGCCCCAGGATCTAACTGCCCCCATTCAAACTTCAATCAGTCTCCCCATTTTAAAAAAATCTTATTTTGGTAATATACATTTAACCCAGAATTTCCCATTTTAACCATTTTCATGTATACAGTTCAATGACACATTCACAATATGGTGCTACCATCACCACCACCCATTAACAAAACTTTTTCATCACCCCAAACAGAAACTCGGTACCCATTAAGCATCAACTCCCATTCTCCCCTCCCCCCCACCCCTGGCAACCATTAATCTGCTTTCTTTTTCTATTAAGTGAAAACATACATATTTATTCTTTTGCATCTGGTTTATTTTACTCAACAGGGTGTCCTCAAGGTTCATCCATGTTGTCGCATGTTTCAGAACTTCATTGCTTTTTATGACTGAATTATATTCCATAGTATGGATACACCACATTGTGTTTATCCATACATCTATTGATGGACCCCTGGGTTGCTTCCACACTTTGGTGATTGTGAATAAAGCTGCTGTGACCATTGGTGTAAGAATATCTGTTTGAGTTACTGCTTTCAGTTCTTTTGGGTATATATCTAGTAGTGGGATTGCTGGGTCATAAGATATGTCTATATTTAACTTTCTGAAGACCTGCCAAACTGTCTTCCCCAGCGGCAGCACCATTTTACATTCCCACCAGCAATGAATGAAGGTTCCTATTTCTCAGCATCCTCTCCAACACTTGTGTTATTTTTTGTTTTTAAAATAGTAACCATCCAGGCGGGTGTGAAGTGGTCTTTATATCTGGTTTTGATTTGCATTTCCCTAATGGCAAATACTGTTGAGCATCTTTTCATATGCTCATCGGTCATTTGTATTTTCTGGAGGAATGTCTATTCAAGTCCTTTGTCCATTATTAAATTGGATTGTCTTTTCATCATTGAGTTGTAGTGTTTGTTTCTATATTTTGGATACTAATCTCTTATCAGATATGTGATTCCCAAATATGTTCTCCCATTCTGTACGTTGTCTTTTCACTTTCTTGATAATGTCCTTTGATGCACAGGTTTTCAATTTTGATGAAGTTTCATTTATCTATTTTGTTGTTGTTGTTGCTCGTGCTTTTGGTGTCATATCTAAGTATCATTACCTAATACAAGGTCCTGAAGATTTCCCTCTATGTCTTCTAAGAGTTTTATGGTTTTAGTTCTTATATTTAAGTCCTTGGTGCATTTTGAGTTAATTTTTGTAAATTTTGTAAGAGGTAAGTGTCCACCTTTATTCTTTTGCATTTGGACATCAGCTTTCCCAGCATCGTTTGTTGAAGAGACTATTCTTTCCGCATTGAGTGGACTTGGCACCTTTGTTGAAAAGCAATTAGCCATAGATGTTTGTGTTGTTCATCTATTTTTACCCCATGTCTTTCCCTGCCTTCCTAAGATTTGGGGACTCTGTAGGAAAAGTTTGCTTTTTGCTGCACCCCATAGGCCCTTACTGTTTGACTTCTGCTAGGTCACATGCCACCATCTATCTGCTTTCTGTCTTCCCAAGGTATGTTGCTGTGCCTTGTGTGCTATCAAATTCTCCTCCTGTCCTTCCCCCCCCTCCCCTTTGTTTTGCGCTTGCTGTCTGTTCTCTGCGTGTTTTTCTGTGTCTGCTTGTCTTCTCTTTTGGCAGCACTGGGAACCAATCCTGGGGCCTTCTGGAGTGGGAGAGAGGCGCTCAATCTCTTGTGCCACCTCAGCTCCCTGATCGGCTGCATCTCTCATTGTCTCTCTTCTGTGTCTCTTTTTGTTGCATCATCTTGCTATGCCAGCTTTCTGTGAGGGCCAGCACTCCTGCATGGGCCAGCACTCCACGTGGGCCAGCTCTCTGCTCAGGCTAGCTCGCCATGCCGGCCAGCTTGCCTTTCACCAGGAGGCCCCAGGAATCGAACCCTGGACCTCCTATATGGTAGACGGGAGCCCAATCGCTTGAGCCACATCGTTTCCCCGTTTTTATCTTTTTAATTCATTCACTGTCATCGTGGCATTTGGGGACAATGGAGGTAATGGCGTGTTCTCCATCTACCATATTTATCCAGAAGGCCATTTTCCAGAATTATTCTTTAAAAACCCTTTAGCAGGCCCCCCAGTGCCTTGAGAAGGAGTGTAAGCAAATGCCTTGGCATGGCATTTGGGACCTGTTCTTCCTAGCAAGCCATGCAGGGCCCTGAGCCCCAGGCCCATCTATGTCTCCAGGCCTTGGCGCCTTTGGTCTTCTTGACACACCCTGCTTAGCTCTCAGGGACTGGAACTGAGAGTCAGTTTACCTGTGAAGCATCCGCTGCCCCGCAGGCCTGGGAATGAGCCTCCAGTGTCCTCACTGCTACTTTGTGTTGCCAGAGCTCCGGCCTCCAGCTTGCCATCCCTGCCCTTACTTTCCACAGGAGGTTCAGCATGGGCAGCAGGTGCCGTAGGAGCTTTGCAGGCAGAACCCATCTGGGCTCTGGCTGGTCTGGAAAGCTTTCCTGGCAGAGGGTGATCGGCACCTTCCTTAGGTGGAGGAAGGAGGGGGCAGCAGGAGCAACAGGGTGTGTTTAGGGTAGCATTGGAAGGGGCAGCACACAAACGAGGCTGAGTAAAGTGGAGAGCCTTGGAGTCCAGACCCTTCCATGACTCCTTTTTCCTTTCTCCTTCGCTCAGTAGGAGTGGGCTATGGGGACGCCCAGCCGAAGGCTGTGGCGGCAGTGCCACCTTGTGGCCGACCCCAGTACTGCCCAGTGGTGTCCCTTAAGCTGTTCTGCACTGGTTCTCAGTGGGGACACTTCTGCCCCCAGGTAGGTTCATCAAATAAAAATATGGGATTCCCAGTTCAATTTCAGAGAAAACAGCCATTAATTTTTTAGTGTAAGTATGGTCTCTTCAATATCTGGAGACAACATCACTAAAACAGTACCCCCTGTTTACTAGACATTCAAATTCAGCTGGGCATCCTGTATTTTATTTGGCAATACCTGGAGACATTTTGGGTTGTCCCAATTGGGGGAGGACGGTGGTGACTTATTGGTATTTACTGGATAGAGCCCAGGGAAGCTGCTAAACATCATGCAATACCCAGGGCAGCTCCCACTCCCCAGCAAAGCACATCTAGCCCAAGTGTCCGGGGTATGAGGTTGTGCAACCTGCCCTGGAGACAGGCTTAGCCCGTCATTCTGAGCAACCAGGAGGTGGGGGAGCCCCAGACACCACCTGCCTTGGAGTTGCTGCTGGACCCTCACCAGGAGGGAGACAGGTCTAGTTGATGGATAGGGAGCCTGGGGATCCCCTTGTCAGGTCTCAGGGGAGCCACATGGTGGGCAGTCACGGGCACAGTCATATCACTCAGTGCTCCATCATTTTGGACGTGGAAATGACCTGGAATCCAGAATCGGGCCTGATAGCCCTCACCCCACCTAGAGCCCCACAAGAACACCTGCCCTGTTAGTGAGACCAAGGGGGTTTGCAGTAAAGCAAGGGAGGAGCCCTTGGGGAGACTGTGTCTTTTCATCATCTTGGGGCCAGTGCCAGGGACAGGAAGGCCCGGTCCCCCTGCCCTGGGCCTCACAGAGCCCTCACCTCACTGTCTGGGCACTTTGGTCTCCCCTGGTCTGGGCCATTCTCCTGGCCACATCCTGGCCCCCGCCGCAGACTCCGTCAACGATTGCCTGATCCCAGCCTCCCTCCCTGCTCCCACTGCATCTGTCCCTGCCCAGCTTTTCCCCTCATACTTCCAGTGTGGCCGCCCCTCCTGGTGAGCCATCCCATCATTCACTGTGGCCATGGCCCCCTACCCTTGGGTTCTTTCTCATCTAATCTGCAGAGCTCCATCGCTAGGTCTTTCTTGTGGTCTCTTTCCTCAGCTCCTCCCTGCAGGCAGCAGCAGGCCACTGGAGGAAAACTGCCCACCCCCTTAGCCAGGTGCCCCCGTGGAGGAGGGTCTCTGGCCTGCTCTCACATGTCCTCTGGGCTCTGTTGCCCACGCCCTTGGTTCCTGGCCCTGCCTGCACCTGCCCTCTCCCCTCTCCCTTCACCTCACCTCCTGCTGCTGCACTTGGATTCCCTCCCACTCCAGGAACTCTGTACCCATGTGAGTTCCCTGCTGTCTTTTCCCCCCCATTTAAAAACCAACAGAAACTCCTCACAACCTCGCCTTCTGTCCAGTTGCGCTCTAATTCCTTGCTCAACAGCCAGGTATCTGGAAAGAGTGGCCACCACTGTCCCCGTACCGCAGTTCTCACTGACCCCTCCCCCATCTTGCTCCACTGAGCCCACTGCCAAGGTCCCGGGGGCCTCCTAGGAGCTGGAGTAAGGGTCTTACAGGACTGCTCACCAGTATTTCACAGTGTGGATCACCCTGTCTTTACTGAAGATTTTAAAAATCAAAATAGTACATGTACATGGTTTAAAAACATCGTATCACACTGAAAGGCTGATGAAAAATTCCCATCTACTGCCTGCCTCCTCCTCACAATGGATTCCTACTCCTCTGAGGCAGCCCTTTTTTTCCTTTGTCTTTCCTTTTTTTTTATTTGTCTTAGCTTCAAGTTCACTGATTCTTCTCCCAGCTCCAATCTGCTGTTGAATCCCTTTAGAGATTTTTTTAAAAATTTCAGTTATTGTGGTCAATGGCTTTGTATTTCTATTTGGTTCCTTTTTATAATTTTTTTCTTTTCTTTCTTTCTGTCAATTTCCTGATTTCCTTTATTTCCTTGTCCATGTTTTTCTTTAGCTCTTTGAGCATAAGATTGCTTTTTAAAAGTCTTTGTCTGGTATGTCCTATGTCTGGTCTTTCTCATTGTTGGTTTCTAATGCTCTATCTTGCTCCTTTGCATGGACCATCATTTCCTGTTTCTTTGTCTGTCTTGTAATATTGTTGCATACTGGGCATTTTAATATTTTAGTGTGTTATCTCTGGAATTTAGTCACTGAGGTGTCTGTTCCTTTAATTTGTATCCAGGTGGTGTTATGATAGAGATTTCTTGGAATTCCAGGAGCTAACAAAAGAAAAAGAAACAAAGAAAACACTTTTCCCAGTCTTTGAAGATTGGGCTGTGTGAGTGGTTTCCTTCAGAGTTTAGCCAGCCTAACAGTGAGTCTAAAGAACAGCTCAAGGTGAAAGGGTTGGGCCCTCCCTGGTCTTTTCTGAGCATGTACCTTGTCCTGGGCATGTGTATGAGTCTTAGGAATTCCCTTGTTTACGTGGATCCAAATGTGCCTTTTCCCCTAGGAAATAGTCTTTCTTCCAGTCCCAGGTAGTATATTATATGTTTTAAAGCCAATAATCCTTTTTCCTAGGCAACTGGAATTTACTTATTTACTTATTTATATAGTGTTTTAGCTGCCTTGCAAGCCACTTCTTTGTGCAGGGCAAGTTCTGGATAGCAAGCCAGTGACAAGTGTCCTGGTTCACTCCTTCAGACTGTGACCAGGCAGAATGATCTAGAGATACATGCACCCTCATATGTGCATAAGGGCTTCTCTGCATCTTCTGGAACTGGGTATGTGGGCACAGCTCTGCACTGGGAGGTGGGGAGAAGACCTGAAAAGATGGCCTGAGGTTTTCCCACTGTTTTTAAGTTGCCCTGTTTTTTATTTTTATTTATTTATTTTTTACTCAGTGCTTGCCCAGTTACTAAAACCCTTTAACTCTTTTCTGGAGTGCTGAGAAAAATTGTTCTGTCAGTGTTTACTTGTTTAAAGCTTCTGTTGGGGGACAGAACCGTGGAGCGTCTCACTCCGCTATCTTGGTCAGGTCACTCGCATGTTTAGTTTTTAAAGAAACTATCAAACTAATACCCTGAGTGGCAAACCACATTCTTGGCAGTGTGTGAGGGATCCATTTTCTCCCCTCATCCTTACCAGCATTCAGTTTTGTCCTTATTTAAAAAAATTTTTTTAGCCATTTTGTTAGGTATGTAGTGATATCCCATTGTAGTTTAATTTGTATTTCCCTAGCAAATGACATTGAGCATCTTCCCATGTGCTTATTAGAGGAAGTGCCTTTTAGGTCTTTTAGCTGGTTCTTCTGGCATTATAACTCCATATTTCTAAACAGTGTGCTTATATTCCCATTTCCCAGTTCATCTCATTGTTGACATTATGTGGCAACTTATGGAATGTGAGGGACCCTCTCTTCACAGTGTTCCCGCTTCTTACCCATCCTCCCGACATAGTTATTTCCTGGCCTCTGGTGAAACCCATGGTTGTTGGTTTTGCTCTTCACAGTGTGTAAACATCATTTCCTACTGTGATAAGTAGTGTTACTGGCATTATATTTTTTTTCTTGTGCAACTTTTAATTTTTCCTTGAGTTAACAATTGCCTTTCTTTTTTCCCTACATAGTTTTCTATATAATGCTTTTTAATTGTTTCTATCAGGTATATCCATAAACCCTTTCTGAATGCTCAGACAACAGAAAATTTAGCATTTCTACTGGTGCTACCCCTCCTTCAGTCTGTCACACCACCACTCCCCCCCGCTCCCGCCTTTTATAGGCATTGTACTCAATTCTTGTACTGGCTATTCCCTTTACTGCTTTTCTGTTTCCTGGATCTTGCATCGTCCTCTTTTCCTGGTTTGCATCTTTGTTTTCCTGGAGCATTTGCTAGTAGCCTTTTAAAAAAAAAATTCACTTGACTTTGAGACTTTAAATGTCTCAAAATATTTTTATTCCACCCTCATGCTTGATTATCTGGGTAGAGAGTGCAAGGCTGAAAATAATTTTCCTTGGAGTTTTGAGGGCATTGCTTGGTTGTCTTCCAGGATGTGTTGTTGCTGATAAGAAATGAAACCATTCTGATTGTTCTTAAAATTCAGTCAATGTCCCATGTGTGCTGGAATTTTAGAACAATATGCTTCAACATGGATCTTTAAAAACTTACTGAGACTCGCACCCTTCAACTGTGGGCAGTTTCCTTGTATTATTTTTTTGCCCATTCCCCCTCCCCCTCAACGTTTTCTCCTTTCTCTTTGGAGTTCTTATTAGGAGGCTATTTAATTTTTTGGATTGATTCTCTGACTCATTTTTTCCCTCTTTTCTTTTGTCTGTCTATCTGTCAGATCTCCCCAACTTTGTTGAGCTCTATTAAAGTTTATATTTTAGCTTTTTTTCTTTTTTTTAATCTCAAAGAGCTTCCTTATCTTCTGATTCTTCTTTTTAAAATAGTTTCCTATGTATGTTTTAGGGGTACTCCCTTGCCATGTCAGAGTGTAGTGATGTGTTTTAAAATCCTCCCTCTGTTCCCTGCATTTTAGTGTCTTCTTTGGGTGCCTTCCTTCCCCCTGTTTCAGCCTCTGTCGTTCTTGGTAGGGGACTGAGAATCTCACGGCCGGGCACTGTGGGGTGGCCTATACCCCAAACCTTAGTGTTCCTGGTATTCTCTGGGGTGATTGGCATCTCTAGAGAATTTAACCCTTTCCTACCTGGGGTCGGAGGAGGGGCTCAGGAGGTTCCTGCCAATGCCCTGGGGGTGGGGGCTCCTGCCCATGTGCCCTGGGGGTGGGGGCTCCTGGTTTTGTACTATGAGCGGGGGCGTGGCTCCTGCATTGTGCAGGGTGCCGGTCATTGTTCAGTACCCGTTACAGTCCAGCTCCACCCATGAGCTCCTCAGCAGCCTCCTGGGCTGCCCACTAGAGATCCCCACGTGGATATCCACTCCTCCCTCCAGTCATCCCTCCTGACCCAGGGCTGGCAAGTGGCTGCCCTCCACGTGGGCCTACCCGCAGCCCCTTGTCTTGGGCTGCCTGAGCGCAGGTGAGGGCTATTTTGAGCGCCCGCGTGCACCTCCCCCACTGCTGTCCCTGCCCCCGCATCCCCCACATCGTCCAGCTGTGCCTGTGAAGACTCCCCGTCTGGCACTCCAACCCCATGGCCCATGTGCTCTTCCCAAAGTTCACGCTGGGCCCCCCTTGGTGCTGTCCAGAATCCTTAGCATCCTGAGGTCTCAGGAGTGCAGGCCCTTGTGCCTGTCTGCCTCACCTTGAGGTGGGTGGCCACTTAGCACTCTCCACCTGCCATGCTCCCCGCCCCAGGCCTACCTGCTGCCCCAGCCAGGGTGCCTCCCCTCTGTCTCTTTGGCTTCTGTCTCCTCCCAGGAAGATTCAGCTGCTGTTCCTTTGGCCTCTTGACCACCAGCACAGCTGCCAGATTCCCTGGGTGAGAGGGCCTGGGGGTGGTCATGGTGGCCTCCCATCTCTGTGGCTCCCACACAGAGCACGGTGCCCCCAGTAACACCAGCCTTGAGCCTAGTCCTGACTGACCCCGATTCAGCCCCAGCCCAGGCCTCAACCCCACATGTGTCTATCCCAGTGCTGGGATATCACTTGGGGCCATGCCCCAGCCCAGGCACGGGGGCAGGTGTACCTTCCTGGGTACAGATGTGCCCTTGCGTGAATGTCACCTGTTCCCTGGGAGTGCATCTCCTGTCCTGATCCAGTGCCATGTGCATGGGGAATGCTGTGCAAACACAAGGGAGGGGGGCAGAGCTGGGTGTGCAGCCCTTGCCCGTCTCCCACAGTGCCCCTTTCTTTCACCCTCAGGCTCCACGAGCACGAAGACGAAGCAGCCGGCTTCCTCCTGGAGTGTGACAGCTCTGTGTCGGATGCCCTGCAGAAGCACCTGATTCTCTACAGGATACGGAGGAAGGTCGTGGTCGAGCCCTGCCCAGAGCTGAGCGTGTGGGCGGTGCTCCCTGCTGCCTCTGGGGCCGGGCCCCTGCAGGAGAAGGTGGAGGGGGCCTCAGTCCTCGCCCGTGACCCCAGGACTAACTGCATGGGCTGGCGGCTCCTCACACCAAAGGAGGCCCCAGCCTTGGCCCTGGTGCCTGGTGGCCAGCCCGGGGAGCCCCGGGACTACCATCAGCACCGGTACCGGCAAGGTAACGTGCGGAGCCTGCCGTGTGGCAGGTTGCAGGAGCGAGGGGGGCCTGACCCTTGATGAGACCGGGACCTGGATGTGGTTGAGTAGGTGGTATCTGTTGGGCCAGGGCCGCAGAGCCCAGCAGACTTGGAGGAGGCCGCAGAAGGAGCCTGGCACCGACGGGCCCATGCTGAGCGGGCCTGCAGCTGGGGTCTGCCGAGACCCTGCTTTCTGCCGGCTGCACCTAGCAGGATCAGCTTCAGAAACAGGCACATCGAAGCCAGCCAGCTCTGGCCTTGGTCAGGTGTACAGGGCGCTGCCCTGAAACAGAGGCAGCTGAGCTGTTTTGTGAGCTGTGTGCAGAAAATGTCGTGCGCCAGGCAGGGTGGGCTTGAAGGGGGTTGTTTACTGGGAGACTGTAGTAACCGTGGGACTGACTGCCAGCTCTGCTTAGCAGTACACTCAAGAGAGCTGGTGTTTCCCTATCCCCACCAGAAGGGTTGTTTGTAGGTAGTTTGGCCCCAGCTCAGAGAGGAGGGGGCTGTGAGTAGGGGGTGAGGCGCAGGGTTCCCCAATGTGGTGGGTCTGGGGCACTAGGGGTGCCTAGGGGTAACAGTGATCAGCCACTCAGCATCCAGGATGAGGTGTTAGTGAGGGGTCTGGGGTCAGGCGAGTCGTCCGGCATGGAGCCACCTTCCCCTGTGTGCCGTGCTGGACCCTCCTGGGCTGGGCTGGTGGTGGAAGGCAGGACCAGAGAAGGGTCCCCTCAATGTCATCTGAGGCCTCGCTCTGGGGCCCTGCAGGAAGGGAGGCCACTCTGCAGCTCTCACCCACTTTCTTCTCCATCTCCACAGGAGTCCCCGAGGGCGTCCGTGACCTGCCGCCGGGAGTGGCCCTGCCCCTGGAGTCCAATCTGGCCTTCATGAACGGCGTCAGCTTCACCAAGGGCTGCTATATTGGCCAGGAGCTGACCGCCCGCACCCACCACACGGGTGTCATCCGCAAGCGCCTCTTCCCCGTGCAGCTCTCGGGCCCACTCCCCGCAGCTGGCATCGCATCAGGTGCTTCCATCCTGGCTGCATCGGGGAAGGCGGCCGGCAAGTTCAGGGCAGGTGAGGGCAACATGGGGCTGGCCCTGCTGCAGTCGGAGAGGATCAAGGGGCCCCTGCATATCCAGACCTCTGAGGACAGCCGGGTGGCTGTGACCGCTTCCGTGCCTGACTGGTGGCCCAGGGCTGCCAAGTGACTCCAGCCCGTCCCCAACCTTGCGTGGGCTTGCCAGGGCGGTGCTGTGCACTCTGCAGCTGGTATCTGGGCGAGCCTGCAGCAAGGTGGCCGTGGGTGCTCCCCGCTGCTGCACATGTCCCTGGAGAGCCTGACATGGCTGAGTTCCATGGGATGCAGGCCTGGCGTGCTGCCCTGGGGCCCTGACACTTGGCCCTCAGCCGCCAGGGAGTGTGGCCTTTCCCCTTTCCTGGCTCTGGGACTGGGAGAGGCCAGACACCACCTGGGATCCAGGAGAGGGGGATGGGAGCCCCTGCCTGAGATGGGCTTACACATGGGGTCCATCGGAGCCACAGGGCGTGGCGGGCACTCTTGTGCTGGTAGCTGATGCAGCAAGGAGGGAGCTTCAGGGCCTGCTCCTGGGCTCCCTGCGTCCCACATGTAGCGTACTTGAAAATCAGCCTCTGTGAGGAGGTGGACTGTGGAGCACTGAGGCTGGGGCAGGAACTGGGGGTGGGGGGCCTTTCCTCAGTGGTGGGAATTGTGTCCGTGCATCTGGAACGCTGGCTCTGCCCCGCTGCCTCATTGGGAGAGTGGAGTGTGCACACGCACAACCCTGCTGATCGCACATGCACACAGTGCATGTGCACACACCCATGCTGTAAATACACATGTGCCACATGTACACACACGCATGTACCACATGCACTCATGCCGCACAGAGACAAGGCACACCCACATCCATGCCACGCACAGCAGGGGCACACCCACTACAAACACACACACACCACATGTACATGCACACATCACATGCACATGCCACATGCACACCCACACTGCAAGCACACATGCCACATGTACACACATGTAAACACACACATGCCACACGTGCACCAACACTGCACATGAGCCAGCCCACCCCCTCCCAAAGTGCAGCCTTAAATGCACTTGCACCGACTTCTGCTTTGTGGAGCACCGACTCGGGTGCTCCCCCAGATGTCTCTCCACACTGATCCCCTATGTTTGCCCCTCAGTGACGCACCTTGTGGGGAGAATGCCACCCTGGGCCCTGGCCTCTGCAGCCCTGTGGGGTGGGCCTGGCTGCCCCAGGGCCAAGAAAGGCTGCTGCGTCCTCGGCCCCAAGGAGCTTCTGCTTAAGACTTTGGACTCATTTCCTTGCTGTTTTTCAAGTGTAGCAACAAGAGGAACGAGACCTACTATCCAGGACTGGGATCTTTTCTCTCCCCTTTAAACCACTGATTCACTTCGTCCTGTTGCAATATGAAATTCCCAGTAATAATGTGTCTCGGCCTGTGCAACCAGAGTGCCCATTATAGAGTGATCGACAAGCCCCTGGGGTTGAGCTCTGGCTTTATTTCGAGAGGCAGGAGGCCGGGACTCTATCTAGAAACACTGGACGGCCCTCCCTCTCACTATCACTCAGCACGTCAGATGAAATGTTTAGCCGAGCATCTCCAGTGTGTGTGGTGAGCCAACAAGAAAGGAAGAGACCCTCGGAGGTCAAGGCCAGGGGAAAGTCTGAGGGCTCGGGGGTATGCAGGGCGTGTGGGGGAGCCTGTGCAGCCAGGAGTCTTTTCCCTCTAGTCCTTGCTGCTGGGCGGAGCGGGCGGGGCCACCTCCAAGGATCTGTAGCCACAGATGGCAAGTGACCCTCAGCTTCAAGCCAAGATAGGGTTTGAGGGGAGTGAGGACAGAAAAGGAAGGCATTGGGCCAGTGGGGAAGGGCTGCGAGAAGGCCTTTACCACCCAGTCCACATCCCAGATGTTGAAAATGGCTCCGTGGCCTGGTGCTGGAAAGTGGACCTCGATGGTACAACAACAGTTTGAGGGTGATGCATGGGGACTAGGCCAGCCGGCAGGGCCAAGGGGCATACCATTCTTGGGGAGACACGGTGGACCCCCTAAAACAGATCTGCCCCCTTACAGCCCCGAGGGTCTGGAGTCACAGGCTGGGCTGACAGCAGCCGGCTGAGGTGCACAGCTCAAGGCTGATGCTTCCTAGAAGGCATGGTGAGGCCCTCCTCGTGGCATGTGAGTAAGGGAGGGACTGAGGGGCTCCACTGCCAAGAGCAGTACTGGCTGCCACAGTGCCCGAGAGGGCCCTGCTGAGAGGCGGGTTCTCTTGTGGGAAATCTACTCCTCTGCAAAGTCCAACACCACCCTCTATGTCTCTCAGCTTTGCCTTCTTGCTTCCTTTTTCCTGTGTGTCAAAGGAAAAAAAAAAAGTCACATCAGCTTTTTTTCATTAAAAGTGGAGATATAAAAAATATATTAAAATATATTAAAAATATATTAAAAGACCAAAAAAAGTGGGGATAATGCAGAGGTGAAATTATTTTCATTAAATTTTTTTTTTAATCTGGTATAGTATAAGTTGTGAATTTACAAAACAAAACAAACATGCATATCATCATACAGGGCTCCCATACCTCACCCCACCACCAATACCTTGCATCATTGTGAAATATTTGTTACAAACTATGAAAGAACATTGTCAAAATACTACTAAAAATAAAACAAGAAAAACAAACAAAAAATCACTACTAAGTATAGCCTGTATCTTACATCTGGTGTCTTTTCCCCCAACGCACCGGATTATTAACCCACTCTATATTAGTATTATATATTTGTTATCATTCAGGAGAAAACATTCTCATATTTGTCCTGTTAACCACAGTCCACCTTCCACCACAGGATTCCCTGTTTTATACAGTCCCATGCTTTGTACAATCTATTCAAAGTGTACACTCTTTGGCTCTCATTTTCATTACAGAGTTGTGTTGTCATCAGCAGAGGTGAAATTTTAACCCGACTGCTTCATGCTTTCAAAACTGTTCCAGTGATGTGTTTCTCAGTCTGTGTGTAGGATTGGTCAGCAATTGTCGTTGCGCCATTTTTAACCCTAGTGGCTGTTCTTTTTCAAGCTGACATTGACAGATTTGGTAAGCCCGTGAGCCCGTTTCCGCTCTGAGAGGCTCATGGTAAGTGTGGCCGAGAGAACCTGGTAGCTATCAGCATTGCAGGATGAGACCACACGTCAACTTCCGTTCCTGGAACAAGGAGGAGGGAAACCAGCAGATTCCAACTGTGGCTTTCTGTGCCTCTGGGCCCTCTGAGCCCGGAGTTAAAAAATGCTTGCAGTTTCTCACTTTCTTGCGGTCACCCAGAGTCCAGAGCAAGGCATTCCCTATGCCAATTTATCTGTAAAAGATCAGGGCCTGTTTGGCATGAGCATAAAACTTGTTCCAACAAGGTAGCCCAATTGGAGGAACTGTAAAGTAAATCTGAAAGGAAAGTAGGGCTCATGATGTTATTTTGAGCTTCGGCAGCTTCCGAGTGAAATACTCTTCTCTTTAAAAGGACAGTAGCTGCCTTAGATGTTAAGAGGTATACAACTAGTATTTAATGTGCCCAATAAATTCCTTCAGAGTTCGCCAGGCAAATGGGGTCTCAAAGATTTGTTTCAGGTCTAAATAAATACACATTGCATGTTCATACCTCAGTGCTTTTACAAAAGAAAGTGTCAGACAACAAGTCTTTGCTTTCTTGCACAAACTAAATCAATTTTCACAAAAATGACCAGTGCTTTTAGGAGCTGCAAAGCAGGCCACCTGGGACCACCCAGTGGACAAGGAGAAGAGGGGAATGTTTCAGTCTGTTTACTCCTTACATTTGATAGCAATTACATGATCACTGAGTTCTTTGTGAGGACTGGTGCAGAAACTTGATAACCTCTTTGCTGTTTCTCATATCTGCTTTATTTTGTTTTGAGAAAACATATAAAGGTCTGAAAACTAAGCTATCATGGTTTAAAAAAAAGTTGCTCTAGTTGGTAGTATCTCTAGAAGCATGGTAGAGGTTAGTGTAAACCTTTCTGGAGAAACCCACCTTCGACTCAGTCTTCAAAGAATTTTCAGAGAAAAATTTCCAAGAAATTTATGTTCATTGTACAAACATACTCCAAAAAAACAAACAAACAAAAAAACCCAAACCAAACAAAAAAACAAATGAACAACAAAAAAACCCTGAGATTAACCCCCAAAGAAGCAAGATACTGTGAGTGAAAAGGAGAGAGCCAACAGAAAAACAGACTCAAACCCGCAAAGTTTCAGATATTAGAGTAAGCAAACACTATAAGTGTGTTTAATAGATTTGAGGAAATAAAATAAGGAATTGAAAATATGAGTAAGAAGCAAAAGGACCATAAAAGATTTGAAAACCAAATAGAAAAATAGAACTATTTCAAAAAATCCAAGTTAGGGTTCAGGGGGTGTGGGGGGTCTGTGGGGTATACCAGCCACAGTGCACTCAGCAGTGGCAGGGACCACTGGCGCAGCTTTGGGCAGGAGAACGCCAACTTGGTGACCCCATATTAGTGCTGCTATAGGGCTGTCACCAGGGAAGCAGGCAGGGCAGGAGCTGCCACCTCCAGGCACCTGGAAAAAAAGGGGATCAGCACTGGACTGGGCACCCTCGGACCCCAGCCCCCTCAGGGACTGTCCCAAGTCCCCTTTCCCCAGAAGGACATCACCTCGTGGGGGTAGGGAATAATTCACAGCTATGGAGGTGCACAAGAGAGATGGATATTACCTGAGGACACTGATGGTTATTGGTGGGATCTCCTGATGAGAAAATGTGGTGTGGGGGAGCTTTCGCACAGACTGAGGGCTCAACTGTCTTCTGGTCTGTCATCAGCGGTTACCACCCTTAGGGCAGCACCCAGCTTTCCAGAGGGATGACTTGCAGCCTTACTGCGTATGGTGTCTCAGGGGACATGCTAGGGCGTGTTTCCTAGTGAATCTCAAACATGCTGCTCTGAGAGGGGTCAGGTGATGTGTCAGCTTGTGTCAACTTGGCTAGCCCATGGCCCCTAGTTGTGCAATCCACTCTAGGTGCTGTGGTAGGAATATTTTGTGCATGTAGTTAACATCCACAGTCAGTTGGTTTTAAGTAAACGGGACAGCCCTCCATAATGTGAATGGGACTCAGCCAATCTGTTGAAAGGCCCAAAGAGCAAAACTGAGGTTTCCCTGAGGATGAAGAAATTCTGTCTTAAGACTGCAGGATCAAATCTTGCCTGTGTTTCCAGCCTGCTGGCCTGCTCTATGGAATTTGGGCTTGCTAGCCCACACGATGAGTGAGTCAGTTCCTTGAAATGTGTCTCCATCTCTCTATATCTAATCTGCATCTCTCTAGCTAGCTAGCTAGCTAGCTAGATGGATGACAGATAAATATCCTACTGCTTCTGTTTCTCTGAAGAACCCTGACTGAATCAGGTGTTTCCTCATCACAGAGGAGGGAGGAACAGGTGGCAATGGCAGGAGCCTGTAATGGCATATCAGGGAATTGTACGACTAGAGAAACCTCCGGGCTTACTCTGTAGTTCTGCCCCCTCTCTTTGTAGGGAAGGAACACGAGGTCCAGAAGTAGCACCACCTGGACAATCTTCTGACCAGACCCAGACCAGGCTTTGCTGCCCAGCAGTGGTGAGAAATCTGCCCCAGAGTGCCCTCCCTTGGGAGAGCTGGCACGACCAGGCAGGACTACCCTGCCGGATGGAGGGAACTCATGCATGGGGGTGCAGCCCCTCAGTGCTTCGGGGCCTGAGGAAGGGGTGGTCAGGGGCTGGGAGGACAGGGCTGGGCTCCACACGCAGTGCGACCACCAGGTAGCAGCAAGGTGGACCAGACTGGGCCTTCCGTGGTTTGTTGTTATCGTGGTCCTTACCCTGGCAAGCTCACAGAACCCTCTGAGAAGCTGTCTGCGTTCTACAAGAAAGGCCTTGGCAGGTATATGCACACAGACTCCACAACATCCCAATGGGAGGACCCGCCCAGGCTAGAGGAACACAGGGGGCCTGATGGGGACTGGGGAGGGGGTAGAGGAGAAGGCGACAGGGACAGATGGGGAAGGCCTCATTGGGTCAAATTTGGGTGTGCTCCAACCAGGGGGCCACAGGAGGGGCTGCAGAGTGACAGCTGAGGATCTTCAGCTCTCCCCCCAGAGAAGGCAGTGCACAACCCCGTGCTGCAAATGGGGTGGAGAGCGCCAGGCTGAAGCAATATGGACTGAGCTGGGGTCACTCCAGCATTGCCACGTTTTCCAGGGTTGTCCTCTACATGATGCTGAAAATAAGGGCAACAATGTTTGTGCAAACGCCCAGCACGCTGCAGCGTGATCAAGGTTCCCGAATCTAGTGCTGGAAAGCATCAGGTATTTGATAATTGGAGCTGAGCATTGTTTTAACAATCCCTCGCCCCCACTCCCCAATGACAAAATGATTCTCAGCCATCATTAAGAAATGAAACAAGTAAGCACAGCCAGGAAAGAAACCTAGACAGTGAAAATGTTCTCTTATGAAACTTCACATCTATAATCATGTCAGGAAAAACAACAACAATGAAAGGATGACGCCACTAAAAAAAATTTAAATGCAAGAAAATTTTTTTTTTTTTTTCATTTAAAACACTGCCTGGCTGTTGTAAATGCAATCACTAAAAGCAGTCACTTAGAATGAAAAAATGGAAGTAACTGAAGTTCTGTGTCTTTTTTTTACAATCACCGTCATGGCTGTTTATTTCACATCTACTGTCTAAACACGGGAACATGTAGGACCATGTGTTAGATACAAACTGTGCTTGCAGGGGCTTGATTGATTATGAGCCACACAAATGGATTCTGGAGCGGGGCTATCTGGGTCTCAAAATTAACTTCCATGTAGACTTTCCTTTATTAAAGGAAAACAGACAAGTGTGACACACACACACATTTGTTATTAGCACTCATTGGTAATCACAGCAATTGGTTAGAACTTATACTTACAGAAGTTATTTTGGAAAGTAGTATTTGATCATTGACCTTGTTTATTGACATGAAACACATAATTTGCCTGTGCACGTGGAGATACTGAAAAGCAGGGGTTCCAGTTTGCCAAAGCTGTGCAAGCAGATACCATAAAATGGGTCAGCTTTTAATAATGGGAATTTATTAACTTACAAGCTTACAGTTCTGAGGCTATGAAAATGCCCAGATAAAGGCATCATCAGGCAATGCTTTGCTCCCTGAAGACTGGCTGCCAGTGATCTCGGGTGCCTTTGCCACATGGCAAGGCACGTGGTAGCATTTGCTGGTCTCTTCCTTCTCCAGGTTTTGTTGCTTTCAGCTTCTTGCTTCTGTGGCTTTATCTCTTGGAATTTTATTCTCTTATAAAGGACTCCAGTAAGTGGATTAAGACCTACCCTGAAGGAGGTGGGTCACATTCCCCCCCCCCAATACAGTAAATAGTTAGATTACATAAAATACACCAAAAAAAAAAAATTCTCCAAATGCAGGTTTGTTAGCTTTCCAATCTCATTGTGGAGGATGCTGTTTATAAAAGGACAAATATGATAAACTATAAAATGCTTCACAGTCCCATGTCCCATAATCCCACCTTGCCCAACAACAGAAAACCTACAATGAAAAGATCAAATTCAACAGACATAATAAACTTCTTACAAGGCAAAAGACTTGATTCATGGTTGACTTTTATGACTATACTGCACATTCAAGTATGTTGGCAATGATGGAGTTCTTATCATCCAAAGAGCCATTAAATCCCACCTTTACCCTTCCTATTGCTAAGAATATGACAACGGAGGCTCAGAAGTAGGAAGGGTAAGTGATAACTCGTAACGGCAGTGATGCACCACATCCTGCAGTGATGCTCACAAGCTTGAATTTCATCGGAAGCACAAAAATTCCCAATTTGTGGAACAGGGTTTCCTTTTTTTTCAGCCCCCTTCCTTTCTAATCCTCATTTAAAAAATCAGCCATGGGCCTTTGCAGCAAATCAGGTAAAGCTGTGTTGAAGGTCACAACTTCAAGAAAATTCTTAACTTCTGTCATAAAAAACAATAGTTTTCTTGCTATATATCAAGAAAATATTTATAGCCTGACTACTCACTTTCAGAAAAAGATAATTAACCCTCTAGCTTA
>JAQZBX010045485.1:0-21028 GCA_029593785.1 Cabassous unicinctus | reverse complement strand
GGCAGGGGATCAGAACTTAGCTTCATTGCTGGCTGGCTGTAAGATCAAGCTGTAAGAACAAGCTCTCTCTGAAGTTCTTTCTTCAGCTGAACACGAGCAATAAGCAGCCCACCTCGTAGGATTAAATGGGAGAAGGTATATAAGGCACTTGGCAAGGGCCAGACACATAGTAAATGCTCAGTAAAGGTTAGCTGTCACAAGACACACATACATTCCATTTTTAATATTGTAAGCATGTCGATTAGATCTTATCTTCTCAGATCGTTATGCTGGTGACCTTAGGCTTTGTTGGAAAATGTGTACATCTAATGGAGTAATTGGTGGTAGAGATGTGGTAGCTTTTAATGGCATTTTCGAAATGACACCTAGATATTCCTTTTCAAATTTTAGTAACATATTCACAATAACTGCACCCAAAGTAGGAATGACAGATGAAGGTCAGAAAACTGTACCTTCTGTAAAAACAGCATCAAGGTTAAACAGTCAAAACAAGTTCCATGAGTCAGCAACAAAAATAGGAAAAAAAGAAGAGGTTTAGTAGTGTATGTAGAAGATAAAAGCAATTTGGTTTTTATCTAGTTGCATTTTGGAAAATACTGTATTAACATCAGATTCCCTTAGGGTGCTCACTGGCTCCTTCAAACTGTACTTTAAGGATGGCAAATCCACCCGCCCGCCCCCACTTTGGTGTTCAGTGAGCAAATGGATGATATGGGCTGGAGGAAGGAACACGGTGGGAGAAGAAAAAGCCCTGCGTTCTTGCCTTGCTTCTTCCTCTACGGAGCCCTGTGATACTCTACCGACCCACTCAGTTTTGTGTAAAATCAAGGTGCTAGACTAGGCTATCTTTTGAGGTTCTTTCTATCTCTGATGTTTTGTATGCCAGGAAATTGCTAGAAAGTGAGAGTAGATTTGCAGTTGTTAAACACACACAACAAAACAAGCCATACCTGCTTAAACTCCCTTTTCTATGGTAGAATGGTGTGTTGACACCGACTAGCTCTTGTTCGCATATTTGCAGCGTCGCTGATTTCAGGCGGCTGCGAAAATCTGTCATACTAGAAATATTAAAATTACAGTCTATTTAAAACAATTAAATAATAGTTCTGTGTTTTGCTATTGTGTTTGCATTTAAAATAAAATACCTCTTTAATCTGTATAACAATTTGAAACTAATGATGGCTAAATCACCTAATACTCCTCAATAGCAATACAAATTAATCAGAAATTTAACTCTATTTGTTGAAACCTTAGAATCTCCAGGCACCTGTATTAGATCTCCTCGAGAAAATGATTTAAAAACATTCTGACATCAAATCCTTCTTGACTTTGGGGACTGAATTTCAAAGTATAAAAATTTTTCATATTGGAACATAAATCTGTTCCCTAGGAACTTCTATTTCCTTAGGTTCTAGCTTTTGGTTTATGCTCCCAAAAACAATTATAATAATAAAAATGTCTAAGTAGAAGTAGCAAGTACATTAGAGGCCAAAACGGAATTTTTTTTTAACAGTGAGGGATAGACATCTCTTTGGCATTCACCATTATAAAACAAAAGATTAATGCAGCTCTCAATAAGACGCCTAAGTGCATAAACTAAAAGAGCACAGCCATTATCCATCTCAATGGATATGCCTCCAACTTACGAAACCCAACAATACATAAAAAATACATGATGTTATTAGGTGGTGGAAGCTGGCAATATATTGTCCATAACTTATTTATAGAAGGCTGCCCTGAGAAGCAGTGTTTAACTCGACTCGCTGGGCAGATAGCGTTGGGATCTGAGTGGTTGTTTCCTGAGACACAGAGGATAACCCACTAACACTCCTTGTCAGAAGCAGATAGCCTTCCACCTCTTTTCTTATCTTCTGGACCGGTTCTCAGTTTTCTCCCAAGCTTATGCTGATCTCACAAAACAAGTTTCATCTTGATGTTTTATCTGAAGTTTGTACTTGATTGTTTATCTCATTGATGGATTTATTAAACTAATAGATGCCACCAAATTAGGAACTGGTGGTTGCAGTAAATCACAGAATTATTTGAAAAGGCTGATACTGTCTTTTTAGCTAAAAGACTGCAGTTTGATTTGGGCTTCCACAGGGCTAGGGATGGAAGGGGAGACAGGAGTCTCTAGGGAAGGAAGTTCTCAGCAAAAGACTTCATGTCATTCAATGAGGTTCACTGGTATTGACAAGAGATATAATGGATTCAAGATTCAGCTGAATATTGATGTGCAGAGTTCCTGGGCTCCCCAACAAAGGGAGAACATGGTGAGCCTAAGGATGCCCATGGGAGGGGTATTCACTTGCACAGTGTTACAACTGGAAGCTGGGTGGACCCCAGAAGATCATGTCCTCAAGCTGGTCCATGACTGTGCATGTAAGCCTATTGTAGGTGGGAACCTTTGATTAAATTCCCTCAGGTAAGGGCCTTTGAGTAGATTGCATGACCCAGGTGGGTCTTAATCCTCTTACTGGAGTCCTTTATAAATGGGAAAAACATGCAGACACACAGAGAAAACCTCCTAGAAGCTAAGAGGGGAAGCCCCAGAGGCCAGAAGCTGAAATCAAGAGAACACAGGAGAGAGAAAGCCACAGGAGCAGAGAGAAAGCTGGAGGCAGCCAGAAGCTGAAAGCAATGGAGCCTGGAGGAGAAGGCAGGGACCAGCAGATGGCGCTGTTGTGCCCTGCCATGTGCCTGATTGCCCACAACTGCAGCCCGGGGAGAAAGCATCTCCTGACGGTTCCTTGATTTGGACATTTTTCTCAGCTTCAGAACTGTAAGCTTATAAGTTAATAAATCCCCATTGTAAAAGCCAACCCATTTCTGGTATATTCACTTGGCAGCCTTTAGCAAATTAAAACAGACTGTTACAACAGTTTGTGATGGTATCTCTTAATCTCTGTATCAACATTCCTGAATTCTGTTTCCATGACTACCTAAAGTTTGTCTACATACAAACTACTTTGGCCTTCTTTAAAAATTAAAGACAATTCTTTGCTTTTCAAATAAAGACTTTAATCCAAAAGTTACTCTAAATTTTAGTTAAGTAGTCAAGACAATGTGTGGGTGAGGCCAAAATTGTGCTTATAAAAATTGCAAAACACTAACGTCAGAGATGGCTCTCAGTATCCATCTCTCCACTTTCTCTTTCATGGAAACTAAAAGGTTCCTATTAAGACAGAGCCGGCTGTCATTAAACTTACATGAACATCTCTCCCATATGTTTGCTAGGGATGGCACATGTCTTTTAACATCACCAATTTATAGGGAAGTTAGATCATCTTTTTTTTCCTGGGATACTAGACAATTGATTTCTCAAAGGTCACCAGTGAACTCCTCCTTCAAGTGAACTGGATTTAAAGTTTTGTTTAGCCTTAAAGAGCGCTGCAGTTCAATGTTCTAAATCAGGGATTAACAATTAAAATTCTGGGCCCTGTTTTCTGGCATATGGTGAGAGGACTTCATGGGTGCCCCAGGTTAGCAAGGGCTTCAAGCTCCTGCTCCTGCACCTGTGTACGGTCCTTGTGCATGACAGGAGGTCTACTTGTTCTCTTAATACGACTTAGTCTCATAGTTCACTAGAACACTATGCACCTGCTGAGTTCAGCTGCACAAGGGTAGGCATTCTGGACCAAGGGTGCTCGCCAGAATCTTATGTTCTTGAATCGATGGGTCTGGACCCAAAGAATATTCTGATTAGGTAGTTTAAGCTCAGAACCCTGGAGTGTATATTTTGACTAAGTTCTCCAGGTGGTTAAAATGAAACAAACAATAGCAACACGCAAATACGTATATATATGCATGTTATATTTACACATATATACAAATGTATATTTCTCACTTAACAGACTATAAAAATCTTACACCAATACACATTGTGAGCTCGTTCTTTTTTATTTTATTTTTAAAGAAGATTTAGATTATATAAATGTTACATCGAAATATAGGGATTCCCATATACCTCACTCCCTCTCCCTCCCACACTTTCCCCCATTAACAACCTCTTTCATTACTGTGGTACATTTGTTACAATTGATGAACATATTTTGAACTATTGCTGCTAACCATGGTCTATAGTTTACATTATGGCTTACACTTTGCACTGCACAATTTAATAGGTTTTGACAAAATGTATAATGGCCTGTATTTGTCATTGCAAAGTCATGCAGAACAATTCCAATGTCCCAATAATGTCCCATACTACACCCAGTCTTCCCTCTCCCTCTCCTCAGAACCTCTGGTGGCCACGGCCTTTATATCAATGTTACAAGTTCTTCCATTGCTAGAATAATCATAAATCTACTTAAGTCCACAGTTGCATTCCTCCCTTATATTTGTTCATTCCTTAATCCAGAGGATTTTGGGATGGTGATGCCCATTCTGATTCTGAATGACAGGGGGCTTAGATCCCATGGGGCAGATGGGTGGAACTGTCTTGCTTGCAGTTGTAGATACTCTCTGATTTTTTGGGATGGGCATTGTCCAACATCATCTTTTTGTTAGTTGTCCTGGGTGAGTCCAATGAACTGGAGAGCAGGTGTTGGCTGCAACTCTGTTGAGATTCAGGGCTCAACTGGCACATAAACAGCCAGAAGATTTAAGTCTCTGGGACACATATTTAATGGTATACTGCTAATTATAGGTTCAAATAAAGGAGACATAAGAACCATGTGTAGGAAAATTATAAAAGAGTCTACCTCTGATACATTGGGGTGATGGGTTATCATATATTCCAAAGTAAGGCCCACTGACAGGGTGCCAAATTCCTGGGGTCGTCTGCTCTGCCTACAGTGTTCAGATGTCTCTAGAGCCCTGAGGAACACCCCTGCTTGAAGCACTGTTTACTGTGGCAGTTAGTGAGATCTGCCTGAGACAAGCACAAGCTTAACCTCTGGAATGCCCTCCTGACTCACTTTGAAATCTCTTAGCCATAAAAACTCATTTGTATTTAAAATTTCCCCCTTTTGATCAAGGTCTTTTTCCAAATGGACTGCTAGTTGGTGCTTGGTAATAATCCCTTGGTGCCAGGGAGGCTCATCCCTGGGAGTCATATCCCATGCCAAGGGGAAGGTAGTGAGAGGCCACATTTGAGCAACAAGGAGGCTTTCAGGAAGTAACACTTAGGCAATATATAATACTAGGCTAAATTTCAATTTCACAAGAACAAGGTTCATAAGTACAAGCATCAATATCAAGGGCCTGGCATGTTGGTCTGTCCTCCTTTGCTAGGCACTGCCCATGTACTCTAGAGATTCTTGCCACTCTATGAAAGAATGTAGCAGGACTCCCCAGGATGGGAATTAAATATTCCACTGGTTATTGTGTGGGTCTCCACCCACCAAAACAACACCCTAGGACCACTTGAACACATTCATATTCCATAGAGGCATGCCCCAGGTACACCCCTTCCCACACATCCCCTCAACACTGACACCCCAAACCAGTGATCCTATCCTGCCACAGTTGCAACTCTTCTGTAATCCAAAACCTCCCTAACAACAAAGCCAAAAAACAAAAAATAAAAATAATTTTAAAAATTCAAAACAAAAAAATTAATAAAAAAGAAAATAAAAAAAATTTTTTTTCGTGTCCTTTCATCCCTGTAAGATCTCGTTCTTTTTAATGCCTGCACTGACTTGGCAATCATCTTATTTACGAGCAAGTTCATTTACCTCTCTGTGTCTTATTTTTTCATCTGTAAAATGGGCATAATAACAGATCTACCTGACAAAGGGTTGTAATGAAAGTTAAATGTGTTAATATATGTAAAGTAAAGGGCTTAGAAATATGTATGGAACATATTAGACATAATAAAGATGTTTGATACCATCAGCATCATCATCATTTTTTAAAAACACCAGTCTGATAGTACTCCAAGGGGATATTAAAACTTGCATTCAGCATTTGTTTTATTTTCAGTTAATAGAAATTGCATGAGAATCAGGAAGTACCATTTTGCAATTTAATTTTAAGTTGACTTTGAGAATGAATTAGGTGAAGTGTGGAGGGACCACAAGTCCCTAGGAGGCAGGTGAACTTGGTCCTTATTTCAGCTCTGCCACCAGAAGTGTATGACACTGGATGTCAGGTATAAATTCTGGGATTAAAGTTCTCCAGTTATAACATGATTATGTGGCAAGAAATGGTCTTCTTAAGGTTTCAATAACTTTAGCTCTGACTTGGTGTTGTGGAAACAAAGAGAAAGCACACATTTGATAAAGTTTCCATGAGGGAAGGCAACTTGATGCCTCGTGTGGAACTATAGACACACTGTGTAGACTGTGCCCTTTGCTCAGATAAAATTCTGTTGAAAGAATGTTTAATGAAGGATGGTCAAAATATGAAGACAGTAGGAGGCACACAGTGGGTCTTCACACTTTTTATTTTTTACTGAGTGTCTGAGTTCCTTTGTAGAAATTTGACCTACATGCATAACTTATCTTTCAAAATCAGAAAAATTTTAATAGATTCAATGCTATTCTTAGCTCATCAATGCATATCTATTTATGTTGCTACATTAAAATACTGTAATTGAATCATGTCAACAGTTGCAAAACACTTTGTCTAAAACACTTTTTTAAGTTACAGGAATGGAAGATGCATGAAAAAAATCCCATTTACACTTGGTATGTACTAAGTGAACATCATGGGAAACATCTAGGTCCTCTTAGAGAAACTATTTTAAGGCAGTAGTGCAGCTCTACGGACTTCCTGGACTATTAATTAGAGTGATCCTTACAATGATGAATCGGGATGAATTTTTGTAGAACAGCAAGATTAGATGCAGTTACATTATGCTTTGATAACATTAGCATTTGTTATGTGATTGGAGGAGAGCCCAGACATGTTGGAAGGTGCAAGAATGGCCCCCTTGATTGATCTGGTCCTACTTTCTATTTGACAATAGCAAGTCATTGCTTCCAGAATCTCTAGGGCATGTATATATCCTTGGGATAGGAGGGCTCTGCAACAGAATTAACTTCTTCATGCTGAAGTGTGGATTTTTAAAGTGCCAAGTTTCATTTAATAAAATGACACCTAATCACACTTCTTCTTAATTAGAAATATTGTGGGGGAGAAAGTTTGGAAAGCCCACGAATTATAATAGTGAGTTTTAATATGAAACTCACTGAACAATGCAACAGGTCAACCAATCTATGAACCTCTGGAGGGTAACAAGATAGTAAACTTGACATTGCGCAGTATTTGACATACTGTGGTATTTGACATCCAGTGAATCATTATTTACATTTCATCCAAAAACATTTACCTGAGAAAAGGTCATGACGTTAAATTTGGAGACATTTACAGCAATTGCCAAATGTTTACTATCTACATGAATGTCATGCTTCTCCCTCAAAAGCAGGTTGATGTGCTAAATGTCAATTATTTCCACTTGTTTGATGGTAGCACAGATTGCCAAGCAACATAAAAAGAGGTTTAATAAATATTATATACACTGCTAACCATTAATCTCACCTAGCAGAGGCTTGAGATTTACATATAGAGGATTTATGACAAGTAACAGCACAGGACATTAAAACTCAATTATTGCCGTCCTGGACGGCGGCACTATCATTAGCTTCTGGAAGCTGCGCCTTGCTCCTTCTGCTGCTTCTGTCACTTTTGAGAAGGTATCAGGGAGAGTGGAATTATTTCAGGAAATAGCACCTTGATGTTTTCCTTGTGTTTTCTGGTTCTTTGTAAAATTAGCAGCAAAGAAGGATTACTCAGAGTTATGCTGGCCGGAAATTGAATTGTTGCATTTTTTCAATGATTATAGGAATAATGATATTCTGCAACATCTCCAAAGATTTTAAGAGAATAGCAGAGAAATATTAAGAGGGATGTAAGAGAATCAACGGAATAAGAGGTTGTGAGGAAGCCAGCATGGAATGAAATCTAAAATAGTTTCTAGCATGGTTTATCTGTACTAAAACTTGATGAAAGCAAGTTATAAGCTATTTTTTTTCCTCTAATAGCAAAATATGTATATAACAAAGGACTCAATAATAAAGCCACAAAAATCCCTTGGGTCAAGTGCCTAAAAAGTTGAACGTGGGCCTAAAATAAACATGAACATATGCCATTTAAGATTTCTAACCCTTTTAACATGTCTTTTAACATCTGCATTTGAGTTTGCAAATAAACTCATTGCGATGGCTTATGTGTGATGATATCTGATAAACATTTATTGAGCATTACTAGATTCAAGACATGGTATGAGACGCTGGTGCAGGAGATTATTATAATCAGGGAGGAAGATGATAAAACAGGACAAATTGGAATACGTAAAACCACAAGAAAGGGATTGAATCAATTCCATGAGAGTTTAGAAGGAAATAGAATGAGTGTTGTAAGACACCTTCATGTAAGAGTCGGCATTAGACATTGAAGGGGAGGTAGGGAGGTAGAACAGGCGTACCTGGAAACAGGTAACAAAGCATATTCCAGGCAGAGAGGACAGCAAGAATTGGTAAGAAAATGTTTGTGTGTATGGGAGGGGCCAAAATGGTTAGATTGGATTTTTTCTGAATGGAGTGGGGGAAGTCAGCCTAGAAGGTAGATTCTTCAGAAGAATCTGGATTGTCAAGTTAAGAGTTTGGTTTTTATTCTGGAGGCAAATGTTGTTGCTGGAATTTTTTGAGCAGGCCAGAGCTGGCTTGGCCAAGATTAATCTGGCAGGGTTAGAAAAGTGAAAATGCCATTTTGGGAAGAATAGACAAAGGTGGGTAGACTCAGAAGGGTTGGAATAAGGATGAGATGGGGGGCAGGGAGAGAGAGTTTTATTTTAAATGCCACATTGGCAAAGGCCATCACTAGAAGTGATGGCAGTTCCTTCCTGGGAGACCTTTACATTCTCATCAGTCATGTTTAGGGATTCTGCCCCACTCCCCTTGGTAAAAAGACTGCCAATCTATTGGGCCTTTCCATCCATGCAATGCCAGGATTTCTAGAAATGAGAGTAAAGAATTAATCTGGAGTTTCCTTCCCTTGGATATATGAGTAATCACAGGAGAATGCTTATGGTAAGCTTCTCACTTCCCAGATGCAAATGTAATTCATCCGCATTGATTTGTAGCTTAGCCAAAGTGTTGAGTCATCTCCCCAAACAAGTGACATCAGCAATTCTTTCAACACTGAAATGTAGGTTTATTCCAGAGCAAGGAACAATGGTTGAAAGCCACAGATGACTTTTTTCCGGAACAAAAAATGCCAAGAAAATATATCCCCACTGTCCAAATAAGGAGAGGCTGACTCATGGGGTACTGTGCTACCTGAAGGCTGAGTAGCCATTTGTGGTTCTTTTAATCGGTCTGCTGTGTGGATGAGAGTCAAGCATCAATTGGGTGGCTACTCTAAGGTGATCTTTAAAATTGGGATCTCTTGCCAGAAAAGTGCTGGAGACTACAGAGAGATCAAATTAAGAAGTTAAGCCCGAAGAAAGTGGTTAAAATAACTCAATATGCTTTACATGTCTTAGCTAAGTGATGAATTCGAGCGATTCAGTAACTCCTGATTGCCATCTGAAGGGTAAAAAGAAGGCTAGGATTATATATAGTGCCAAGAGGAAGTGTAACTAGAAATAATACCTTGAGATTTGCTAAAGGTAACTGTAGGACCGAAATTAGAAATATTTTTTCAAATTAGAGCTTCCAAATCTAAAGTGCTTGGGTACAGTCTCCCAAGGGCAGTAGTAGAAGCCCCTTTGAAGAGCTCTGCTCAGGCTTAGCTGGAACGAATAGGCAATCTGACCTTTAGAAAATCAAAAGCCTCTTTTGGAGGTCGGGGAGGGAAGGATTGTTCAATGTCTTTTCAACATAAAGTAAACCTATGTGAGGGTTTCTTCTGAGGTTCCAGAAGAATTTCCATTTCTTCTGGAAACAGACTGCAGGCACACGCAACCTGATAGTAAGGAAAATCAGCTGGGAACACCAAAAACAATTCTCCAAGTCTGCTTCCCCGTGACTGTGGGAGCAGCTATGCCTCGGGATAGCCCTCTGCCATCTTTCTCCTTGGAAAGGGGTTTTGAGGAACCACGGGTACCTTTGCATGTCTTCCCCATTACCTTTTCTCTGAAGCTAGCGCTTCAGACTTTTGTCCGGTGACCACCAGTCTAGCAGAGGCAAGGGAAGGGCAAGCGTAGCTTTTCCCTTATGGTTGGGGTTGAGGCTGTCTTAGTTTGCCACAGGTGATTGCTTTAAAGAACAGCAAAATACTGGCTCAGTTTGGAGGCTAGAAGTCCAAAATCAAGGTATCATCAGGCCGGGCCTTCTCCAAAGGGTAGCATTCTGGGGATTGATTGCTGGCAATCAATCTTCCGCTTCTGTCACATGTCTCTTTCTGTCTCCTGCTGTGGCTTTCTACTTCCATGTCCAATTTTCCTTTGTTTAGAAGGACTATAAGTCATACTGGATCAAGGCCCACTGTGATTCAGTTTGGCCCCGTCTTAGTAGTATCTTCAAAGATTCTATTTAAAAATGAGTCTACACACACAGGACCGGATGTTAGGACTTGAACCTGTCTTTAAGGGGGAAGTGAGTCAATCTGCCATAGGGGTCCCTGATTACCGTGGCCCACTTACCTTCTTCTCCCCTCTCCCTTAAGACTGGATCTGCTCTTCAGTCAGCATGCAAGCCCATTCTCTATCATTACCTCCTTTCTTTCTATCTCTTTCATTCAAAACAGCAAGGCAGCAATTTGGAATATCTGAGCAATATATGGAGTCAAAAATCCTTGGGTTTGAGACCTGGCCCTGGGTCGTCCTAGTTCTATAGCCTTAGGCAAATCACAGAACTCACTAAAGCTAAGATTCTTTATTTGTAAATTGAGAGTGTCCTATTAATCTCTTGGGCAACTGTGGGGATAAAAAGCAATGATGTATGTAAATACGGATTTATTGGTGGTAAAGTTCTCTGCTAATGGTAGTTGCTGCTATTAACAATAAAATAGACAAATTTTTCTTTGATCCTTTGTATATATGATGACTACTCATAGTGTGGCTATGGCTTTCTGGGTAATATCGAAGTTCTAAATGAGGGAAAGGATGTTTACTACACTATACTACAAACCTATACAAATCTTCATATGACTGTGAGCATGGTTTACCAACTAGAAAGATCAGAGAGAAGCCAGGAGGTTGCATGTGAGCCCCAATAGCCTAGGGAGGGAAGAAATTCAGAGCCTACACAACTGGTGGTGGCCATGGGAAGGGAAGTGGGCAGTCCAGGTCTGGGGCAGGTTAAACAGGGACAAGACACACTTAGGGGCTGGTTTAGACTTAAGTGTGGCTGCGCTTCTGAAAGAAGGCTTGGGCTCTTCTAGCTCTTCACTTTCTGGTTGCATGAACTACCTCCGCAAGGCTGTAATCTCAGGAGTGAGTAATCACCAAAGGCGTGGAGCTGGCAGAGTCCTTCTTCCCATTGGTCATCAGAATGCCTGGTGGAAATATTGCTTCTGATACTTTAGGTTATAATCATAAAAAATGTTTCTCTTTGAAACATCACTCTCTGACCATGCTGTTAAGTTCTACAGGTCTGTAGATGTTCATGTGTCAACTTGGCTAGGTTATGGTGTCCAGGTGTTTGGTCAAGCAAGCCCTGGCCTGATTGTTACAGTGTGGGTATTTGGTAGATGGATTTCCATCATCATCAGTTGATTTCATCTATTAGGTGACTGCATCTATAATCAATAAAGGAGCGCTCCCTCAGCAATGAGAGGAGTATCTTCATCCAATCAGATCTTACAGAGAGAACTGAGGATTTCAGAAATTATAAGGAAGAATTTCTGCCTTTTTCCATCTAGCCAGCTTCTCCTGGGGAATACAACTTCACCTTCATTGGAGTTTCCAGCTTGCAGCCTGCACTGTGGAATTTGGGCTTGCCTATCCCGACAGTTGTGTGAGCCAACTCCTATAATAAATCAATCTATCTATCTCTCTATCTCTCTCTCTCTCTATCTACCTATCTATCTATACCTACCAATCTACCTACCTACCTACCTACCTATTGCCTGACAGTTCTGTTTCTCAGGAGATCCTAACTAGAGCTTGGCCAAATCCAGTTCACTGCCTGTTTTTATAAATAAAATTTTATTGGAACACAGCCACATTCATTTGTTTATGTATTGTCTCTAACTTCTTTTGTTCTACAATGGCATTGTTGAGTAGTTGTAACAGACACGATATGGCTCACAAAACCTAAAATATTCACTATTTGACCCTCTACAGCAAAAGTTTACTGACTTGTCAACTAAGAGAGCATCCTGTGCATAAACCTCTGACCATCAAGGGTGTCAAGGTTTCCAGAGGGGAACAAGAAATGTATAAACTAAATAATAGGCTATATAGCCAAAGGTCATTTGCAAGTCAGTAACAGCATATTTGAAATCTTCACCAACCACTCCTGGGGTGACTTTCCCCAATATCTTTTGGCATATTGTTTTAAGTTCCATGTTCAAGATCCAGTTTCCACAATCCATAATAAATTTATCTTCAGTAAAAATTATTCATTATACTAACCTACTGACTTCATGCAGTGTACCTTACTTTTTAATTGGGTACCGTGGGGAATTCAAAGCCAATAGAAAAGAAAATTTTTTGTCCTTAAAGACCTTTTGTGCATACCATTTCAAACAGCCTGGTCAAGTAGGCATAGTGGCAATAAATTCGTATGATTAAACATTTAAAAAGTGATAACATAATAGCTTAAAATTTTTAGGCCTATTAAAGTAAAACAAAGCCATAGAAAATTACGAGGCATTAAGATATTAGGATACATGTGTGTCTGACTGTGGAAGGTCCAGAGGCTTTTTTGTACTAGGGTTAGAAATAGATCACTTGGCTAGAGAGATCTGCAGGTGACCCTGGGTGCCATGCTTAGGACTTTAAGTAGGTGCACTTGACATATATTTATGAATAAAAACAAGTAAGGCTGGAGAACAATGCAGTGGCATTCAGGAATAAGACCAAGAAAGATGAACTAGATAGATCTTGCTACTCAATGTGTGGTCCAAGGACAGACCAGGAAGCTTGTTGGAAAGGAACAATTTAAGCCCCATAATAGGTGTATTGAATCAGAACATGCATGTCCCTGTCCTTGGGGGAGGGAGGAGTAAGAAGTTTTATAACACAAGGAGACAAGCATGGTAAGCTCCCTGAGGGCTGGGATCATGCCTGCTACTCTTCCCACTGACCACTAGGTACAGTGGCTGCAAAGAGTAGGTAATCCTAGGGCAGCAAAACATGGAGTTTATGAGGGAATGAGGAAAGAGGTAATTGGAGAGATAAACAAGGAGTATATCATGACATTGTGCTAGGTAAGCTAAGGGGTTTCACTTTATTCTAATATAGAGTTTAGTGGAATAATACACACTAATAAAACCATAAACCAGCTGACCTTAACAGACATCTATGGAAGATTCTACTCAACCACAGCAAGATACACGTATTTCTCAAGCATACCTGAGACACTCTCCAGAACAGACCATATGATAGGCCATAAAACAAATCTCAATAAATTAATAAGGATTAAAATCATACAAAGTGTGTTCTCTGATCACAATGACATGAAAGTAGAATGAAATGCCCCAATGGAATTTGGAAAATTAACAAATTAGAAATTAAACAACACATTCCTAAATAACCAATGTAGGAAAGAAGAAATCACAAGATAAATTAGAAAATACTTTCTGATGAAAGAAAATTAAAACATAATATATCAAAACTTTTGAGATGCAGCTAAAGCAGTTCTTACATGGAAATTCATAGCTGTGAACGCCTATATTAAAATAGAATAAAGATCTCAAAACAATAACCTAAATTTCCACCTTAAGAAACTGGAATCAGAAAAACAAAACAAAATAAATAATAAATATTAGAGAATAAATAAATGAAATAGAAGACCAAACCAAACCAAACCAAACCAAACAAAAAACACAAAACCAATAGGCAAAATCAATGAAACCAAAAGTTGAATGTTTGAAAAGATCAACAAAATTAATAAGCCTTTAGAATGACTAAGAAAAACCAAGTGAAGACTCAAATTACTCAAATCAGGAATGAAAGGAAACATCACTACCAAATTAACAGAAATAAAAAGGATTATTAGAGAACACTATTAATTAACTGTATACCAATAAATTAGATGACTTAGCTGAAATAGATAAATTCCCAGGTAGACACAAACTATCAAAACAGACTCAAGAGAAAAATAGAAAATTGAATATGTTTATAACAAGTAATAAAAAATCTTCCAACAAAACAAAGTCCAAGCCCTGATGGCTTCACTGGTGAATTCTACTAAACCAGTAGAATTTAAAGAAGAATTTTTACAATCCTTCACAAACTCTTCTAAAAAATAGAAGAAAAGCAGACATTTTTCTATTAATTCTAGGAGACCAGTATCAGCCTGATGCTAGCCCAAACAAAGACAACACAAGAAAAGAAAACTACACACTAAAATCACTTCTGAATATAGATATAAAATATCCTCAAGAAAATACTATTGAAATAAACCTAGCAACATTTTAAAGGGATTATACACAATGACTAATTGGGATTTATCCCAGGAATGCAAGGTTGGTTTAACATATGAAAACCAATTAATGAAATACACCATATCAAAAGTATAAAGGACAACATTATATGATCATCTCAATGGCTGCTGAAAAAGCATTTGATGAAATATAATATCATTTCATGATAAAAACACTCAATGAACTATGAGTTGAAGAGAATTTATTCAATCTGATCATGGGTATCTACCTCAAATCCGTAGCAGCATCATACTTAATGATGAATGCTTTCCTATTAAAATCAGGAACAAGACAAGGATGTCTGCTCTGGCCACTTCTATTCAACATTTTATTGGATGTTCCAGCTATGGCAGTTAGGCAAGAAACATAAAGAAAGTGAATAAAGATAGGAAAGGAAGAAGTAAAACTGTCTCTTTAGAGGTGGCATGCAGCTACCTCAGACCATTCCATTGCAGTTTGATTTGGTGAAACAGGATTACTTTCTTCAGACAGAGGTGTGAAGTCTGTTTCTTCAGAGGAGGTGGTTATAGATTTATCAGCAGGGTTAATCTCTTCAGGTGGATGGCTGATTCCTCAGGGCAGACCATTACAGGTTTATCTGGCAAAAAAGACTGGAGGAATCTAGAGTTTCAGTGTCCCCACCATCATCATTATCAATCCATATGGCTCCATTCCAATTTTCAAGATTCCATTCTTTTCCAATCAATGCCCTAACTTTAACAGCTGATACACCGAAAGGTTGGGAATTCCATTTAAGTTGTAATTCAGCCATGTGCACAATGACATGCTGCATCTGGTTTTCAGAAGCCTCAAAGTCTGTGGCTATATGAAATAAGAGTTTCCTTCAGGGCACACATAGAAATTTTCATATCCTTCAAGTGACACTTAAGCTGGGAATTTGAAGCTTTGAGCTCATTCCTTTCTTTAACAACTGTATCCATTATATTCAGGAACAACTAGCCTATATCATTATACATTTTACTCCACAAAGCTCTGTAAAGGTGACAAATATATTCTCACCCACAGCCTTGCCTTTAATAAGCATTTGAGTAGAGAATGCAATGGTGACATTTTACATATCTCTTGCTATTCATGATAAGGACAATCAATGCCATCTTGATCATTTTAAATAGAGTCATTGGTATCTTTTAATGTAATCAGATTAGAAAATAAATTAAAAAAAAACAACCCAAAACCAATTGAAAAATTCCATCCTTACGATTGTTTTTCTCAAGAACCACTCCCAGGACCAAATCTGTATTAGTCAGTGTTCTCCAGGGAAAGAGAACAAACCTATATATGTATATATATGTATATTTACACACACATATGTGTATATATACATATACATAATGTAAATATTATGACATTTATTACAGGAATTGGTTCATGTGACCATGGAGTTTGGCAAGTCTGAATTCTGTAGGGCTGGCCACCAGCTGGGAACTCTGATGAAGGTTTTTCATTAATTCCCCAGGAGACACTAGCTGGCTGAAGTTGAGATGGAAATTCTTTCTGACTGCTGAAATCATTAGTTCTCCTTTTAAGATCTTCAGCTGATTGGGTGAGACTTCTTTCATTGTTGAAGACAGTCTTCTTAGTTGACTTTAATGGAATCAACCACAGATGCAATCAACTGACTGATAATTCAAATCCATGAAATATCCTCATGATAATAATCAGGCCAGTGCTTGCTTGAACTAAACAACTGGATACCTGTATTAGTCAGCCAAAGGGGTGCTGATGTAAAATACCAAAAATCTGTTGGTTTTTATAAAGGGTCCTTATTTGGAGTAAAAGCTTATAGTCACAAGGCACTAAAGAGTCCAACTCAAGATACCATAAGAGGTACTTTCTCACCCAAAGTCATTTACCACGTGTTGAAGCAAGATGGCGGGCGATGTCTGCAAGTGCTCAGCCTTCATTCTTCCTCTTAAGGCTCTGTGGTCCCAGCTTCTTCTGATCTCAGCTGTAGGCTGGCATAAGGCTCTTCTCTCTCCCCGGGGCTCATTTCTTTCCGAGCTCAGCTGCTCTGCTTGCTTCACAAGGTCAGCTGTAGACTATCAGGCTCATCTCTTTTCCTGGGTCGCAGGATCCTCTGTCTATCTTCTCTGTGTATCTATTTTCGTGTGAGAGTCTGTTTTATCAGCCCACCATGGGGGCTGGGATTCAATGCTGAGTTGCACTCTAATGACGTGGTTGAATCAAAGTCCTAATCTTGATTTAAGAAGTAAAAGTGAAACCTCTGAATTTAATACAATCAAAGGGGTATCAAGCCCACAGGAACAGACCAATTTACAAAATAATCAATATCTCTTTTTGGAATTTATAAATAATATCAAACTGCCACAACACCATAACCTAGTCAAGTTGACACATGTATTTAACCATCACAAACTCAAATGTCCATCAATTGGTTAACAGATAAAAAAAAAATGTGGTATATCCATACAATGGAATACTATTTGTCCACATAAAGGAAAAAAACATTGATACATGCTCCAACATCGGTGAATGTTGAAAACACCTCTAAGCTAAGTGAAAGAATCCAGTCAGAAAAGACCACATACTGAATTATTACATCTATATCAAATATCCAAAATAAGTACAGCAATAGAGGCAGAAAGCAGATTCATAGTTGCCTCAGCTAGGGGCTGAGGACGTGGGGTGAAGATAGGCAGTGAGTGCTAATTGGTTGGGGGTTTCTTTTTGCAGTGAGGAAAATGTTCTAAATTTAGATTATAATGAGAATTCCACAACTCTGTGAATACACTAAAATTATTGAATTGTGCACTTTAAACCTGATGTTTTAAAATATGTGAACTATATCTCAATAAAGGTGTTAAGAAAGAATGGATGTGTATATCCATTGCGGGTGTTGTGCCACACAGATGAAGGATGGTGGTGTGGGATGTTGTTGGAGGTGTGGGAGGTGGGGAACATGGGAATCCCTGTAATTTCTGAGTAATATTTAGGTAATCTAAGCACCTTTAAATATATATATAAAATAACATTTATGTAAACAAATGCACATATATGCATATGTATTTATATATCATTTTACAAATAAAAATAAATAAATAAATAAATAAATAAAAAGAAAGAATGGAGAACTTAGTTGATGCTTAATAAGTATTTAACGAGTGATTTTTCAAGAAGAAACAGGCTTCAGCAGACAGGTTACATATAAAAATAATATTTTCTTCACAGCACAGTGAACCCTGTTGTAGATGAAGGTCTATAGTTATTGGTACAAGAATAGCACAAGAACATAAGAATGCTCTTTCATGAAGTACACAAATATATGATACTAACACAAGGTGGTAATAATAGGGTGGTATATGGGAAAAATACACTTATTTTTTGGATGATGGAAAAAATAGTACAATTATTTAAAAGATGCTACAATCAATGGTAATGGATGTTTCATTGGGGTAGTGCATGGGAATCCTGTGTTTTATGTATGATTGTTTTGTAAACTCTACCTTCTCTAATAAAAAATGAACATGTTGAGAATGTTAATATTAATATGAGTTGCCATAGAATACTGTGAAATTCCTTTTTCTGTAGAACCTTTTCAGATAGGAAACATTTTCATCCACTTGAGATGATTTCAGTGTTATGCTTCTCGAAAATATGCGGGTTGATTATATGACATTCGGTCCAAAGCTCCACTCTGAGTTTGCCCTTTATCAATGTCCAGGTAAAACTAAACTTTGAATCAGTAAGAACATAACTTTTATTTCCCCACAAATTTCTCTGATATTCCTTTATTGGAGTCCGTTTGTGATGTCATCGTTAAGCGTGGAAGTTCTCCTGGTGGGGGCGCAATGCCCTATGCAGGGTTCTGTCATGGCAGGACCTTTTATAGGGAGATGGCAGCTCATTTTTCTCTCCCAGTTTTTGTTTTGTTGTTGTTGTTTATGTCAAAAGATTGAAAACAGTCAGAATGTTCTGCTTCCAAAAATTTACCTTGGGAAGGATTTAAATGGTAATTTGTTATCTGCACCTTAATATTAAATGAAAGGCTATGGGCAAAACATGTGAACACTTAGGACTTCCTTAATGATCATGGAACACATTTCTTCCTCTAGAGTATTGACTTAGAGCTACCAAATAAGTAAAATTTTCAAATCACTCACTGCACTCTAGAGAGACTTTTTCTTCTTTGCTACTCTTCAGTACTATTCTGCTAGTTTAATAAAGATAATCTTGCTGTGAGTTAATTAAATGATCAGTTTTATCATCTCCCCAAAGCACAGATTACAATATTCAATTTCCATGGTTTAGACTTGTCAAAGAATTTTATTCTCAAAAAAAAGCTGGTTTCTTTAGTTCAAAGTAACAAGAAAAATCCTTTTAGAAGGATTAGGTCATTTGCTGGGCAAGATGTAAATACTAACCTATGTACTTCACTAAGCCACAATGACCTTGGGTTCAATGCCTAAAAAAGTAATTCAAAGGAAGGTTTCCAATCTTCACTGTAAGTTGTGGCAGCCTTGACACTGCGGTCATGATTTAAGAGTTAAATAAATTCAGGAGAGAAATATTTAACTAAACTCCCCAGCAATGCTACTGTTATTCTTTTTTGTTAGTGAATAATTGAAAGGGTATCAAATGGCAAAGTTTCAATTATTCATCAAGTTATTTCACTTACCAGACAAATGTCCATAGGCAAATCACTGACATTTGAATTAAAAACTGGCAACATTTCTGTAGATTTGCTTTATGGGTCACCACTGCTTGAATCCTCAAATATGAAAGTGTCATACAAATTGTCCATCGGAGGTTATAGAGGAAGTTTGGTATTTGTTTTGGTTTTTCTGTAGATGCCATAATAAACTGACCAAACTTGAACGCTTAATGCCTATTAATTCTCTCACGGTTCTGTAGGTCAGAACCTGGGTACAATTTGGTCCAGGTGGGTCTTGTTAGAGTCTCACAAGGTTGAAATCAATGTGTAGGCTGGGTTGCCTTATTTTCTGTTGGTCCTGGAGCTGGATCCACTTCTAAACTCACTCAGGTTGGTGTTGAATTCAATTCCAGGTCTCTGCTGCCTTGCTGGCTATCACCTGCAAGTCAGTCTTTGCTCCTAGAGGCTGCCCACGCTGCTCCTCATGCATTCTGTGTGGTGCCCTTCCATGCCTCAAGTCTCTCTAGATTCCCCTCTGTCTGCACCTCTCCTGCCTAGGCGATCTGCTCTTGAGGGTTCATGTGGTTAGATTGGACCCACCCAGATAATAAGGATAATCTCCCTATCTTAAGGTCCATAACCTTAATTACATCTGCAAAGTCCCTTTTGTCATGAATTATAACACATTCACAGCTTCTTGTGGGGCCATTATTCTGCCTTCCACAGTACTGAATATCAAGATAGAGAGTTTTCAAAATCCAAAGGATTGGGACTTTAATTTTTTGTTCTACAGGAATAAGATAATTTAAAGAATAAAATGAAACAGAAATACCATCTGTTAGGTGCTAACCGTAAGTGAAGACAGTGTGCCCTCATTTCCCAGTTCCACAGTACGGCTTCTTCTTGAACGCTATGCTTTGCACTTTGCCCCTACAAGCTATTCTTTGACTCCTCCTTCCACTCTAGGATAGAAATGATGCACTGTATATTTTGATCATGCCAAGACATTCGAAATAAAGATGTAATGTATCTTACACATAGAATTATTTTAGCTTTCTAAACATTTTTTGTTGTTATTGCAAACATATAGAATATATTTGTCCTGACCCTCCCAGATTCTGGCTTCCTGTCACCCTCTTCTATTTGTAAACTCCAAAAATTATGTAGATATAGAGTGCAGCCAGAGCATGAGAAAAAATACACTGTGTTCTGAAATTCTGCCTCTGTCATATTCTTTCTGGTCCCTAGGAACCAATGCTATGTATCAGGACTTTCAGTAAGACTGGGCTTCCTTAATAATTCCTCATCTTGTGTCAGCCGGTCTTCCACTGATAACTTCAAACCTTTTCTGCTTTTACATGGGAAGATATATGCTTGAAAATGTCTGTCACCTCAATGTAAATGTCATACCTGTCGAGGACTATGAGATCTGAGATTTCACCTGATGTGCAAGCTAACAAGTCAGCTGCCACAGTTCCATGGATGCTTGCAGAAGACATGGGGCTCCTGGGTCAGAGACAAAGGACGTTATTGCTCATGGCATAGCAGGCAGCATGAACTTCACATTCTTATTGGTTCCTCTTGTCTCCAAGACCCCTGGGTGTGATGTGGGGCAGCCCAGGTGGATGCTCTGTATGCAGTGGGTTTGCATCATGGCTGAGAAACCCTGAGCTTGGAAACCAATCTCTTAAATGGGACTGCTAGCAAAACTGCCCAACCTCTGCCTGGAGGGAAGCATTATATTTATTATCCTGGACAGTAAATATGCTTTGCTTTGGAGGGTGACACTATATCTCCCAAGGCTATTTGCTTAAAAATGTCCTGGAAATGTAGTGCTGAAAAAAGTTGACAATG